>JAOUQU010000015.1:845708-858230 GCA_028566735.1 Ammoglanis amapaensis | reverse complement strand
GGTTTTGTGTGTAGAGTTTTGAAAAATAGACACAGAGTTTTGAAAATGTGTGTAAACAGTTGTAAAAAAACTGTAATTTAATGTTACCACATACACACAGACATTATACCTGAATATTTGTGAGCAACGTCTCAACAGAGGAGAGGCCATCACTGAAGAGGAAGGGAGCAGAAAAGCCTGGAGGAAGAGCCTGTACACCGAGAGGAAGCTTCTCAAACCCAGACTTCAGCATGGGCAGGGTTATCTGAGCTTCGTCTATGAAAATAAGAAAAAAACCATAAATCGAATCCTAGTGTTCAAATCTTAGCATCTTTAATAGTTAATTATTTTACATAAGGATGGGTGTATTTAAAAATACTCTGTATAGTCAATGGTATCTTGTCCATCTCAGCTCATCTTTAAAAATCAATCAGCCTTTCTGTAGTTTTTGGACCAAATCATGATTGCAATCACTGTTTGGAACCACAGATTTAAAATTTTAATTTAGTTTTTAAATCTCATTACTTGCCATAAATTATTCCTGACCTAATGCTTTGAATGTGTTGCAAGTCTGAAATGTGGGAATAACAGAAAAATTATTAAATATCTGATCAAACTCTTAGCAATCAAGTAATAAAATAAATGTAAGAAACTCTACATTTTTCTTTTTACATTTTTTATACTTACTCGGCTCTTTCTAATTTAGATTTTAAAATACATTCTTATACCTCCAACACCCTATTACAGTGACACACATAGACATACACACACAGAATTTGTGTGAAAGTGATAAAGTGATTTACCACTAAAGAGGTGGATAAATCAGCTGAGATCAAAGTGAGATTTGTCCTCATACCATTTATCACCCCAAACAGACTCGCTCCTGTGTGTAAAAAAACATCAGCCATTAGGAGGAGAGATAAAGCCAGTGAGCAGCCTGTGTGTAATTTTAAAGGTGCAGAGAGCCCATGTGTCCAAACCTAGAGGCTACAGTTAATCTTTCACCCCCACAAAACTCTGCTACTGTATTTTACAGCCTCTTTTACTTTTATCCCCACCCACTAGGCTCGGACACAAGCCCTTCCAGACCCAAGCCCTTCCCACAGGTCCAGATTAACACAGCAGTGGATAAAAAAGAACAAAAGTAATGACTTAAAATGAAAAGGAATGAAGGAAAGCGAGGAACGGAGACAGAGGAGTCATGATTCACTTGGGCTAATCTATCTGAAGCTTGTCCGCCTTCTCAGATAAGACAAATAGGACAGGAGGGGAGGGAATTGTGATGACAGTGTATCACGGGTCACATTGATTTCCCCGCCAGATAACCCTGCTCGCCATTCAGCCCATTGTTCATCTCCTCCACCTGTCCCAGCAGCCATAAATTTTCCTCTACTTTTGCCACTGCAAAAGGACATTAAGGCCTAAGAAATGTGAAGAAGAAGACGTGAAGCCGAAGAAAGAAATCTTCAGCCTCCTGCTCTCTTAACGCTTTGACAGTGCGTGATTAAGTTTTTGCCGAGGCCTGAATGCAGTGAGAGGCAGATCAAGGTCACGCTGAGAAAGTGTGAAATGCAGGGAGGGAAATAAAGAAAGCGAGAGTGTGAAAAAAGGGTGCGAGGAACAGGGCTCGCGGGAGAGATGAAGGTGTGAGGTGAATAGTGACGACCACAAACATGCTTAAAGACTACAAGTTTGAGGTTACACATAGGTCTGTTGGTATATTCTAGACCTATGTGTACAGATCTATGGATTTGTGCCTATTTTACTGCCCTATCATAACTAGCAAATGACAGTATTAAAGAAAAGGTAGGACCCCCCTACAAAGGCAGTTTGTAATTCTATTGAATATTCAATTACTTGACACACATGCACCCTTACTGACTGGAAACTACAAATCCCAGATCTTGGTTATACAGTAGAAATGAGGTTAATGACTGTATACTTTTAAAAGCCCTGCCCTCCTGCTGGCCCTCTGAGCACCTAATTGCTAGTCCCATTTAAATGACAGATTTATCTTGTTGTAGCTGCTGATAGTGCACACTTCAATTCATTTTATTCCATCCAACAAAGAGCAAGAAGAGCCCTCAGCTCATGACATTTACAAAGTGGCCCTGTTCTGTCTGCCCTCATTGTACAGTGAACGAGCAATCATACACCGGGTGTAAATGTAAGAGAAAATGAGTGAAAACGGATTCAATTTTACATGCATCAGAGGACCAAATCTTAGAACAAAAATCTTAGTTAGACATAAAAGCTTCAGGCTTCACTCTTATTTATTCTTGTAGTAAGTGCGCCGCGAACTGATAAAGAGACAATGGTACTACATTATTTAGGAATTATTGAATTATTCACAAATCATATAGTATACCAATGATTTTTTTTCACAGGCCGCTTCAGTTCACCCTTCATAGTATCATATTAAATTCAGCTTTGGTTAGTTAATTCCATAACTTCGATCTCTCTGTACATCCATTCATCAATCCACTCTTCTTATTCTTGTTCTTAGAAAATAAATGCTCATGTTGTTAAATGATATTCTCATAAACTGGATAACTATACAAAACAATAATTTTGACATAGTTTTGAATATTTTTTCACAGCTGTATGTAATGTTTTATAGTTCTCTTTTCAACTTCTTATGTGAAAAGGCAGAACATTTTGGCAAAAAACTTTCCTTACAAAAATGTAAGGAAATATAAGAAAAGGCAATATAGTGCAAATGAAAATCAAGCCCATAGAAATTGAATGATTGTTTAAAATACAAGTCGTATTTATATATCTTTATATTCGAATAATAAAGCATGTTGGAATCCACCAACCTTTTCTAGACATCCATTAAGTCCCACTCACATACTATAACTAGAAATAAAATGCACAATCTTTTATAGCAGAACCGAAATAAAATGCACATGCAGACAAAACCCAAGTCCAGTAGTTCAAATCTGGCAAACAGATAAATAAATAAAACAATATAAGGCAAAGTGCATTTTCTTTCAGCCCCAAATGTATCATATTAATTATTTATTTTTGAATCCTTTTTATTTGTCTAACTTGGTTGAAAAAAAACCTCTCCATTTAGTCAAATGCGTTGTACTTAGAACAAATGCTTTGTAGCTTTATAGCAGCCATCAAGCCTCTCTATAGAAAAAACAATTAAATAATAAAAGCCAAATGTTTTAAAAAGAAAGCAAACTAAAATGTATATCTAGCACACATTTCCAACCAATCCAACCCCCAACAACCCTCCGTGTTCCTGTGCTGCATCCAGTGTTTTTTCCAGTAAGACTGGACCTTCTACAACAAGCAATTAACACTGAACCAGAGTGCAATAGGTTATTGTAATTGTGTATTTTAAATTGTATAATAAATTTTTATTTTTATTATTTTTCTCTATATATTTTTTATATTTTATTATATACGCATATGCCTTTTCATACACGTTTCCTCTGTAATACCTGCAATTTCCCCTCGGGGATTAATAAAGTATTTCTATTCTATTCTAATCAAAATCATTAACAATGCAGAAATAAATGTATTAATCATTGTACTTGTGAAAGTCATGTTGTATCTCCACCAAACATCCATCCGTCTCTCGCTCTCTCTTTCTATCTCTGAATATTTCTTTTGCTAAAAGAGACTTCTTGACATAATGTCAGATTTCTTCCATGGCTTCCATATGGATGAACAGATGCTAGAGGTTGCTGGTGACTTTGAACATTTGATACCCTGAACCCCAGCATGCTTTACTTGCCCTTATATTGCCCGTTTGCTGTTTATTAGTAGTATTATTATTTTGTACATGTGTTAGTAAAGAGCAACTTCTGAATATTCAGAGGGCTCCAATTGAGGAATAATTAAGCTCAGTGCTTCAGTACAGTGTGTTTGTCAGGTGCACAACCACAAACACACATGCAGGTTTGTTTACAAGATAATTTACATATCTAGATCAAGGCACTCCAGTCATCATCCTAATTGCCAGTGGATAATTATTTGAGCTCTTGATCTAAGGTCTATAAATTGGCATGTGTTAATGATATAAAACAGTAAAAATGTATCACAGTTTTTTAAGTCTGTCCATCTAAAATATTTCCAGCATCTAAAAAAAGATGGTAAATTGTGCTGGAATAATCATTATTTTTAAATAATAAGCATGACAGACATTACCGTGCAGGCAAGCCTGGCTATCTGAGGATAGTGGGGGCCGTGGATTCAGGTTTGCTACTGCATTGTGACCAGTAAACCAGAGAAAACAGAACCCTTTCCAATGCTGGTAAAAATGGAGATGAATAATTAAATATAAATTAATAAAGTATAGACATAGCACAGTAAGTGTATGTTACTCAAATTATACAGACATAAGTTAATTAATAAATATGTTCAATGTTCAATGGGTTTTTAAATCCGATTGACTTGAATAAAAGAGGATCATAATAATATAAATAGCCATACTGTAAAAATCCAGATGAACTCTATTGCGCAAAAAAAGGACTTTCTAGTCTATTTAAAAAATAATGTTTGTTTTTATACTTATGCCTACTTCACACTACACAAACTTAGTCTGGGTTTCAGTCTTCCACAAGTTGCTGCTACTTTTGCCAAGAGTAAGGCAAGTCTACAATCACTAACACAGACATTTTTTCTCCATTGCTATGTGTGTACTGTTCAACAACTTGACCGAGTCTCAAGAAATAGAATGTATCTAGCCTGGTAAATATTTGGTAATGACTTTAGTTACTGCCAGTGAGTGAGGTGATGAATTAGAATCGACGTGAATGCAGAAGACGGGGTGAGGGATGATCTGAAAAAGGAGCACAAGATGGGACAGAAGCGTAATATCATTTTATAATATCAGAATATGTCAGCACATACTACAAACTAGAATACAAAGACTACATTAAACTGCACCAACTTATTACAGAGCGATACATGATTTATGTTTAGGATGCACATTAGTGCACAAACAGCTTTGAATGCTTGCTTATTTTTGATGTGACATAGTCTTAAAAAACTCATCATCACTTCTCATGCTTTTTTATGACAAAATGTAGTTTAGGGGAAATGGCAGGCCCATCTAAAATTCTTCCAATGGTAAAAGGTGCATAGAGTGTGACCACCGCACGATGATCAATCGTGTAGTATAAAAACAACGACTTTAAACTCTTCATTGCAGTGGATTGTGTTGTGGGAATTGTACTGTGTAGTGTAAACACACACGTTGGCATTAGTTATTTATAGATGACTTGATTATCAATCCTTACAGTTTTAAATCAGTTATCAATATGATCTTAATATAATAATAAATTCCCTTTTCATATCATCCTTAAAGTGTAACTGTACAGTCTGTACTTAGAGGACAAAAGCTCCTGACTACACATTCCCCAATTAAAACAAGGAAACCCATTGGAAGTAATGTCTGGAAGCACTACATGAACTCCACCAAATATCACCAGCATTTACCCCACCCCTCACTAAAAAACATGAAAGCAAAGCAATAAAAGTACAACAGGAACGTGGTCTAGAAAAGAATGTGGGTGGGGGGGGGTTGATTAGTGTTTATTATATTTGAACAGTCTTGCACAACAGACTGCAGGCTATATTATACAGAGGCCTGAGAGTTGCCAGAATGTAAATAAGGTGGGCATGGTGTGGGTACAGAAGCAGGACCGGGTATTAAAGTGTTACTTTAAGATTGTCTGTCGATACAAGATCACCCAAAAACTCTACAATTATACCTTTAGCAGAATAACTGTTTTTTTCTAAGTTAAATAAAATGCATTTAATTGGTCATGGGGTGGTGTGTCTCATGAAATCCATCATGTGCTATTAAAAATTAAACCCAGTTGCAGGAAGCTTCACCAACACAGAACAATAAAGGAAAAAGCACATTTCATAAAGGTCTTTTTTGGAAAGAACAATAAAGACTAATGAACACATTTAATGGGGACAGATTAGACAAATTATACCTATTTTAAAACATGTTAGAATAGGTCTATGGGTTCTATAAAACATGTTCATATTCCTGAAGCATAAAACCACTCTCACAAAGAGATTAGTGCCAGTTACAGAATATATTGTTCAGGGCTCTTCTATGCTCATAAGCTGGCCATGACCTATCCATCCCATATTTACACTTTAATAGTGTTTAATAGACATGAAACAAGTTTTTACAAGCATAACTTTCAGAAACTATCAAGCTATAAAATCACTCAATCGTCTGTGTGCTGCATTTGCAATTCGGGAATGAAGACAACTAACAGTAACTTCAGTGTTTGCTTGTGCTACATGACAGAGCACACACACCATAATAATCTTAGTAATTATTAATAATAATAATCGAACATCCATGGATGTGGTAAAATAAATAGAGCCACACGGTTCTATTCTCTTTGGCTGGGAGAAGGTGCAAAGAATAAATAACACAACACAATGTGGGGGAGGTTTTATGCAAATTCTCTCATTGTGATGTCACAAAGAAGGCAAAATCCAAGCATGGATGGATGTTTTTTTTCATGATTGGAGTTTTTATAATATTTTAGCACACTAAAAGTTTTGCATAATCTATCCTCATATTATAAAACAAATTCTCACCAGAGGAGCAGTAAATCAGGAGAAAATGATCACGAAACATTGTCCTCGCGTGTAGGGAGTAATGTTTGAGTGCTTATAAGTGTAATTTATAGTTTCTTCTAGTCGCTGACAGCTCGGCCTGAGCTGAGGTGTGGCTTGAACCCAAGTCTTCAGTACACTAATTTATGTGCTGCAAACACCCATTACTCATCTCATATATCTAATACAGTATATGCTGAAATGTAAGTTAACACGGGAACTATTGGTGTGGAGCCGACTCTACATTTACAGTATACATTTTGAACATTAAAAAAATTACTGTGAAAGTGTGTGACCTTTCAGTAAATTCCGCATTTATAAGGTTTCACACGACATATTCACGCACTCACGGGGCAATCGAAGCACCCATGCTAATTCATGTACATTATTAAAAGCGCCTACTATGGGTAAATGTGGTGGTTTGTCAGTGCATATTTGACACACAAAATGCTTGTTATCTTGATTATTGGAATCACATTGGCCTCATCAGATTAGGTCTACACTGATTTTTGTGAAGTTGCCTTAATAATTTCTATAAGTAAATACACAAGTCAACAAGTTCAATTTAAGCGATTGAGTGATCTCCAACAAAGTGTCTGTTTTATATCTGTATTCCTCTCATATTCCACTAGAATAACTACAAAATGAACAAACTACAAAGCTCTACATCTATGTAAGGATAAGTAACTGAAAAGCAAAGAACAAAGACTACACCCTAAGGAGCTTCCTAAATAAAAAGGCATGTAAGAAGGTGTAAATTAAACAAACAAATATGCCCATAAATAAACCAAGTAAACAAACTAAAAAAACGAGACGTTGTCTACTTGCCAATCCAACTGTATCAACTAATTAATATGCTGGGATGAAAATGAGGCCTAATGAGTGTTCCTTTCTGCCAATTATTTTTTGAGTAGTGGTAAACAATATTAAATGAGGGGAATAGTAGGTCAACACTTCCTAGTATGTTGGTTTGAGAACGAATACGAGGGACTAAGTGAAAGAATAAAGTGAAAAGTATGGCTGGTTTTATTATTCGCATATGAAACTACAGTATATATTGCTTCCAGAGAGGGGTGTCTAAACTTATCCATAAGAGGCCGAAGTGAATGAGGTTTTCTTTCAACCATGCAGAAATACTCCAGTCAGAATTTTTAAAGCTTATTCCAATCAAATATTTTTCTGGTGTCTCAGCTCTATGATAGTGGTTTGGGTTCTGTGTTATTCATCCTGGTAGATGCTGCTGCTTTAAACCTATCATCTGGTTTAAACATTACCAATGTTAAGTTGCCGCTGTTGGACCCTTGAGCAAGGCCCTTAACCCTCAATGCTCTGGCCGTATATTGTAACTATAGTGTAAGCCACTTTTAATAAAAAATGTCTGCTTAATGCTGTTAATGTAAATGTGATACACTCAATACTCAGCAACCTGATCACTCCAGTCAATGATTGGTCACTGAGCAAACTGAATGTTGAAAATAATATTATATATTTGTTCGGACTGATTAGGTAATGCTCTGGTTGATATTTGACAAAGTGTAGCAAATCCAGACAAAAGGAAAAGGAAGGAAACTGAGAAGGAAACCAAAAGAGAATTGGTTATTGTTGTATTTGAAACTATGTCAGGCAGTGTTGCATCCCAAATCCCACCTTGATTAAATGAAGGTTTCCTTTCAGATGTTCCTGTTAGAGACTGCATACTGAATTTTGAGAAGATGTAACGATATGCACATTGCTACTTTGATGTAACCAAATCTAATAAAGGTTGAAGTAGAATAATAAATGATAACATTATCAGACCCGTTACTGTTGTATTCAGGACACAGATTACACCTCTTCAGATGCGAATGGACGTAACATAGTTAACAGATCTGAACCACCCAAACAGTCTGTGGATCTCCAGGAAAAGGGCAGTATGACTGTATAAATGAGTGCACCACCAAACATCTAGACTATGACCTGTAGAAAGTCCTGAAGACTTTTTCTTGGAAGTCTATTGCATATGTTTATTTCATGTTTGAAACTTATTTATATTTATGACAGGAAATGGTTATTAAATACAAGTGTGTCATTCGTACACATTATTTCTCTCGATGTTGAATACATTTTCCAAAACCAAAAAGAAATTCCTGTATCCAGTTGACAGGTCACACCTGCAGTGCCTTGAGCAAGGCAGCAAACCCTAACTGCCCACTGTGCCATGCATGTGCGCTCACTGCTGCCCCCTAGTGGTTATAAATGTGTGTTTTACAAATTAGGTTAAAAGTGAAAGTATAATTTAAAGAAATTCTAAATTCATTCAGTTTTATAAAAATATAAAATATATACTACAAAACCAGGCAAAAAAGGTGTCTGTATCCTTTCCATAAATGTAATGTAGTCCGATGTACAGATATGAACAATATCTAAGCTAAAAGCTGATAATTCTACAAGCACCTGTCTTCATTTTACACACACACACACACACACACACACACACACACACACACACACACACACACACACACACACGAAACAGAAAAGAGGGGGAAGATAGGATAGCAAGTGCTCATTTATCAACCCCGCTCTCATCCAAAAATGTCTCTTCATGGGGTGACTTTTAGCTGCGCTAACCTTGCCCTAAATTGCCAACTGTAACAGTTTGTTTTAACTTTTTCCTCCTGCTGCATTGATTTTCCGCCTCTGATACCCCTTTCTACTTTTCGGGAGGGGAAACCCTTTAAAACCTAGCAGTCTGCTCCAGCTGTGTCTGCGATTTAATTAAACCATCCCAAACACGGTACAGAAGAACAGAACAGCTAAACAGCTATCAACCTAATGATCAAAAAAGGTTTTCAAACAATTCTCGATGCACTCGGTCTGAGGAAAGCACTCTTACACAAACAAATATTACCACAAGGGAATATGTTGCTCAAAGGGAAGAAGAGGAAGCAGACTTTTTCGGCATCCATAATAGAAATACAAGCCAAAATAAACTTGAGGGGCTATCAGTTTCTGACCATGAGCTAAGTCGTCACAGTTTAAATACAGAACTTAAAATGAGAATTAGAGCAGGGTTTTGTATCATTATGGGTATAACTAGTGGGGGAGGAGTTTCTAAATGTTCATTTGTCTTGACTGAGCCCGATTTATTGCCTCGCTTATCTTGAAGGGTAAAACAATGGCGCAAATTTCTATCAGAAATCATTACAGGCCATTTTAAATCATTTCCGTGTGGCTAATTTCATAATGGTGGGAGGGAAACATTGATTGTAACCAGATGCTGTGTTATTATCTTACCCAGTGGAAAACCGGACAGGCCAAAACCAGAGTGTGCCGAATAACACATTACAGTCTCTTCTCTAAGCACTCCTGTGACCACTGCGCACCCCATCAAATTAAGCCACATACATTAGCAAACAAACTGAAGCAACAGCACTTGACTTTTTCCCTACTGGAAAATATGATGTGCATATTTCTTTCAATGATAAGATCCACTACAGCAGAATAAATCACAACATACTGGCTCTCTGTTGTGTCATATACAAGCAAGTCAACCTGAGAGCTTCTATTTTAGTTCTAAAGTATGATATAGTAAAACCTTTTTAGTGCTACTGTTTCCATCAATCTATGCACTATGCAACACCAAATGAGTGTCATTTCCTGTACATTTTATGCACTACAGATGTCCCTTAACTAGTCCATGTCTGAAAGGCCAAGTATTACGGTATGATGAAAGGAGAAGGCTGGAAAAGTCAGCCTTAGATCTCTATTAATGTTTATGACTTGCATGCTTTCATAGAAAACTTCCACTGTAGATGAAAAGCAAACACTTAAACGAGAACCATTTCCTTTAATAGTCACAAAAGCCTAGACAAATATTGGCATTTTTTTCACATTTTCTAAGTTGAAAAGATATGGTTTAGTTTTTAATAAGAAGAATTAAGACGAGTTGAAAAGATCCTGGCTGTAGTTCTGGTAAAGGTTAGCCAAAGCAATGCTATTGAAAAATACATTCAAAACATTTACGAATTCTTCTTCTTTCAAGATGCAACCAATTTATTTACCAAAATAAGCAATTTATTATGAACAGGATCAGAATACAATCAGAATAAAACAAATGTGTGCAGTCTAGATTTAAATGTTAAAATACTTAAAATACTGGAAAAATGACAACCGAACAAACTAAGACTGCTTTACTTTAGCATATGATAGTCCACACCCAATAATTTCTCCATAGTTTATCAAAGAAGCCATAGAGATAGAAGAATGAACTATACATGTAAACTTCATTAATACTTATTTTAAATAAAAAATGGAAAAATGTAATAAATTTTCATAAACTTAAAATTACATACGACTGCTACGAATAAATTCCAAAAGTTACAACAAATCTTTTATCTTTTTTTAAAACCTGTTTGTTATAAAACGACTAACTTTTAAAACAATAAGTTACTATCTAAAATATTGGAGAACTTTTTTTTTTTATCACTGTGCTTTAACAAAATTACATTTTGCATACACAGTGAACACACACTAGAGGACAACAGTGAGCAGACATGCACGGCGTGGCGGGCAGCCTTAGCCACAGTGCCCGGGGGAACAGTTAGGACTTTAGTAGTCTGTTCTACTATAAAATGTAGGACCACTCACCACATTATTTAGGTTTACTTTAAATGTTTATGCTAAATTGTGCTGTCCTGTTATTCAATCGTTTCATTTATGAGTGGAATTTAATGACAGCTATTTGCTATTGTGCTATTTTCTGTAAATTCTCTCTGGGAACACCACAAAGTGCATAAAATGACACAGTCAGGTGAACTTTGTAGGCCCTAGTTATCCCACTAAATATTTGAGACTAAAGGAATTGTTCTTAAATTAGAATGCACATTCTCTCTCTCTTACTTTCTTTTTCACATTTAGCAGGGAGTGTTAAAAAACGTGAAAAAAACGTTGCCTGCAGAGTTTACAGCCACCGCTAGCGATTGACCCGCAGTGGCCAGGTAAAGAGAACACGAGAGGTAGAGAGAGAAAGAAAAAGAGTTAGAAATGGTGATTTATGGAGAGGTAGAGAAGGGGTTCACATGCTAGTGTCCCTCTGAAACAAGGTGCTCCTGGCCTCAGGCTCGGCCATTTATCACCATGCGCCACCACGTCACTATGTTTATCGTCAGAAGCACACACACACACACACACACACACACACACACACACACACACACACACACACACACACACACACAATTATTTGACCTTATTGTAGCAAAGCAATCAAATCACACATAAAATGGCACAAGACAAATCAGAAATGGGAACAGGAAGTGTCCCAAATGCCTCGGACACACCCGACACGGGACAGGTGTTGATGCTTGTACAAATGAGATTAGCTCACTTTGAACTGTGCTCATTTACATCATTAAGACTTCGTCCGGTGTTTTTTGGAAAGATAATTAATTTGATTAAGTAGTTGGATGTATTTGTGCTGTACAGTGTAGCAGGGACATCATTGCTAAAGCTTAATTTTGAAGTCACCTGATAATGAACAAGAATGTTTTGTTAAAATGTTATAACCTATGCACAGTGTGACATTGCGAGACACAATGTGAGACACTATGAGTGCAACAACCTTGGTTTGCTTTTATTTACCAACCTTTCAGCAGTAAAATTGTATTGCGGCATTGCAGTATATACCATCTAACATCCGGTGTGTGTGTGTGTGTGTGTGTGTGTGTGTGTTTATGGCAGATTCATTTCCAGACACATTAATAAAATATGGTCACAGGCCAGGTGTACACTGAATCTCTTTAAGAGTGCCTGGGGGCATCTTTGCTTCATCTCCACCCAGTTCTGCCATCTGTTACACGCGCGTGCGCGTGCACGCACACACACACACACACACACACGCACGCGCACACACACACACACACACACACACACACACACACACACACACACACACAC
>JAOUQU010000015.1:773541-786547 GCA_028566735.1 Ammoglanis amapaensis | reverse complement strand
GGTATTTTTAGTCGACTATTAGTCGATTAGTTGGAGTAAATGACGACCACTGGTCGACCAACAAAATCCTTGGTCATAGACAGCCCTAAATAACACATTAATAATGTTATGTTTATTATATCCTCTTTACTGAATATGTGTAGGGCACAGATTAATTGTTTTTGAGAAAACTAATCATGACACCATGTCAGTAATGTAGATATTATTCAGTACCAGATTGTAATAAGTTTAGCTGCGCTCTACCTGTAGTGTAGTCTGTATGTTTGGACTAAAACATCTTGACTATAACACTGATGTATATGTATAAAAAGCATCCATTTCCTTACATTCACTTAAGTGTATCGAGCTCTTCCTCTTAAACATTTCAGTCCTTCACGCCTATCAAAGCTCAGAGTTAAAACTTAGCGATTAACGTGACGAATGAAATGACATTCTCAGAAGGGAAAAAATGGCAATTGTGGATTAAAGGGAGCTTATATCTCAAGTCGCTTAAACTTCTTCTAATCATCTTCTCCACCGCCTGCTTGAACATGACACTGATTTTAATGTCATCTTCAATTTTCTGCTCCTTGCTTCTCCCTTGAATCCCCGTACAAAAAAACAACCATTTAAAACATCAGCCCTAATTAGATGATTAGTGCTCAGAAGAGCCTGAGATAAGTCATTTGCATAATTCAATCATAAAAGTTGGAGATGCATATTTCTGTGTTCGTTTGTACAATTATCTCCGCTGTCCTGGGGGCTGTGATATTAATGTGATTAAACAGTACACTCCTGCATGGAGCCCAGTGTCCTCCATTAAAGCACTGCTAGAGGCAAAGCAAAAATTAATTTTAGGAGACAATCAATTTTATTCCACGCGACTGTAATAAATACAGGCCGGGTGCAGATGTGTCATTAAGCTCAGGAAGTGGTGCTTTATTTTGCCCAAAGTCAAAATGACACCAGTGACTCCAGCAGCCCTCCAATTCTATTCCTGTGGTGAATGGAAGACGTGTCATTTTCCATCTTGTTTGAGTTTTCTTAAACTGTCATATTTAACCACTTGCCTGTTTTGACTTGATGTACCCATATATAACTGCCATATATGGCAGAGATTATTATTTAAAATAGTTTTTTCTAGCAGGGTTGTTTGTTATCATTTTCTTGTTTGAGACACTTTAGTTACATTCATGACAAGAAATTACTTACTATTACTTACTGGTTACAGCCTTCATTATATTTATTTATTATCGAACACAGTCATGGACAATTTTGTATCTCCAATTAACCTCACATGGCATGTTCTTGGACAGACACTAGATTGAATGAAATTCCCACCTAAGAATTTTGACTCAGACGACTTCACCTAAGAAGCAACTCCTGTACTTTACTGCTGCTTCCTGCTGCTATTTAAAAGACTAAACTAATATTTGTGACGCTTGTGCAGCTACCACTACAACTAACAATGTACTTTTTATGATGAAAACTAAGCTTCAAGAAAAAAATCTATTATAAAATCTACAACCTCCAGGAGCACCTGAAATGTTCTAAAAATAATCATTTATGAGTAAGTACTAATCTTTTTTTTGATCACCCAAATCAGTAGCGAGTTTGACAACCAACAAGCATCAATAACAAGCATAGCATGCATAGCATCCCAAGATAATAAATCTTTCATACCATAATCTTTCATGCCTACTCAACTTGTGGTGGAAGATAGCAAAAGCACGAAACTTGTAAAAGCAGAAAGTGTATTGCACATAAACAGATGCCAAATCAGATGCACATTTGCTTTGCTCTACCTGTTATTGTCCAGTTAAAAACGTGACCGGTTGATTAAAGCGCCTCGACCCCTCCTCCCAACATTAATGAATGAGTGAGAAGGAAGCCGAGTATCCGCCAGCCATAAAAATATCAAAGTGTTTCAACCTTTGCTTTTACTGTGGAGCACCATAAATCTGAGGCGGAGAAAGGTCGTTGATATTGGAATGCTGACTTCAGAAAGATTCAGATTTCAGGCTTATTACAATACAAAACCATTTGATGACCAAGTGTTTGACTGAAAGCTTCTAATTGCCAAATGAGTGCCGTGTGATACTTACATCCCCAATACTTCTTGTATGTAGTCTAAGTTAGTGCTGTCTTAGCCATTATAAAATACTAGAAGATTATAAATAATATAACACAAACATAAATAAAGTGGATGTTAAAGGCATCACCGGAACCATTGATGCTATTAAAGCTGCAAAAATCTCTACTCATCGTTCTCCATCTCTAATAGCAGAGTTATACATGTACATACTTTACACCTGAGTAATTTCAGGACTTTCACAGTTTTCATGCTATTTTAAATACTACTGAATACTTATATTCATCTCACCACCTGTTAGTTGGTGGGATTTATTAAGCCCGTTCTTTATTTACATAAACATTTTATCCTTTAATCTACGTAAATGCAGGAAAAATAACGAGAGCAAAGATTTGAGTCTGACAAAGTGCAAATTGTGATGGCTGAACAACTAAGACAATAGAATAATCTCCAAAACTGCAGCTCTTGTTGGCACACCCTGATATATGTAGGCACACCCTGATCTGAAGTGATCAAAATCTATCAAAAAGTGGTCTCAGGAAGAAAAAGTGGTAAACCAGTGATAGGATCATGGGTGGCCATGAATTCCCAGTGTTCACGTGGATTTCCTACAGATGCACTGCTTTCCTTCGACAAGCCAAAAACATAGCACAAGGTTGATTGGTTAAACTGAATCGTCCTGTAAATAACTGGATACCTAGCCACTACATTGTAATGATGATCCCAAGCCCAGACAAATATGGAGGGATTGCAACCGGTATAAAGTTTCAAAGAGGGAGGGCGGCCCACTATCCACCGTGGTAAATGACAAAAAAACTGACTGATTTAAATGTTGAGTAAATGCCTATAAATAATGTGACGACTTTTATAACTCCAAAGCAGGAGACACTGTGTTAATAAGCATTTGATAAAACTTAAATAACTAGCATTTCAGGACTAAAGCTTAAAACTGGACACCATGTATATAAATGCTGTTATAACTTGATGAAAGTGGACACTGTCTGAACTCTCCACGTGCTCGTTCAGCACTGCGTTAACAATGCTAGAGGAGAGGTGCTGCGCATGCGCGTGTCGCGTACACGTGCTGAATGACGGTAAAATGCACGGGTCACCGATCGATTAACTACGGAGCACCGCTGCTGACATTCCGTCTAAATACAAATAATTACCACATGCCCTCGCGCTGCAAGGAAATCAAGGGCTCTGTTAATAAAGTACTGAACAAATTAAAATACTAATAATGAGTTTGTTTATTACACGCGCCGACATCACCGAGGTCTTAATGAGTAGCATTTATTGTCCTCATCTGACGAAAGCCATGGCGATTCATTAGCTCGCACAGCCTATAATTAAAGCCATATTTTTATTACCGGCTACCAAGTTTATTGAATTCGATACAGTTATTAAAAACCGAAATGTAAACATCAAATGCAGTCGCTTATTAGGATTTTAATGTTTCATTTAGACAGAATAAACAAGACGAGTGAAACCGTGTAGCACCGTGATTGATCCCCGGGGACGACACCTGGTGGGCCGATTAGATACATACAATAGATCTATTTAAGTGCTCCGAAATTCGCTAAGCATTGTTTAAATGAGAAAAAAACGAGAGTCGAGATTAAAATCCAGACTTTCGAACAAAGTCGTCGCGTTTGGGGATTAAGTGGAACATCTCTAACTTCGACTGGCAGAGGCAATAAAAAGCGCAGATGTTTCTCCAGAATGTGCTTTTCCCTCATCTAAGCGCACTTCCCCAAGTGTAAACTAGTTGTGCCTTATGTTTAGCTTGCAAAATATTTTAAATAAATAATGAATGTATTTTTTTAAACGCCGGAGATCAATTGAGAGCTGCGGACTCGTAAAAGCGGCTCGTTATCCGAGTGCAGACTGCCTCTGCTGATTTGGACGCTTTTTAAATCGGGTTTAAAATTGTCCGTGGCGGGTTTTAAAGACGCCGTCGAAATGTTTGGATTACGATCTTGATGTCTTAGAGAGAGAGAGAGAGAGAGAGAGAGAGAGAGAGAGAGAGAGAGAGAGAGAGAGAGAGAGAGAGAGAGAGAGATGCGCAAATGTTCGCGAACGTGGCTCGTACGACAGCACCCCATAATTCAGCAAATTTATATTGATATGAAATGGCTTAGATAAATCAATAAATTAAAATGAATAAAACTTTAGGTTTGCGCATATTTTCTTATACTGACAGGACACGAGTCTTTTCATTTTTCTCTTATGATTTTGCGCCTGTTCCAAATCTGCGCTGATGTGTTTGCCAAGAACTGCTCGGCTGCATTTATTATTAAACTTTATTGATCTGACAGTTGGTGCCACACAGCAGCACGGTTCTGTTGTTCATAACGAGTTTTGCATGTTCCCCGGTCACTCTGGTACATGCGTCTATTTAATCTTCCATATGCAGGGTTATAAAAGTGTTCTCGTTTGCGCGTAAGTTAATTATGCAGGATATGTGTTTATATCCTGAGCCTAAAGTTAATAAGCACATTGATCTGATAATAAAATATATTAGATATTGTACGGAGTGGTTATGTAGAGACTGGCCCAGAACTAAATGTTTGGTTTGCCAGGGACGAATCGGTCTTACGCAACGACTAGTATAATACAGTCCAAAAAAGAGTCGATTCATTGATCGTAGGCGTTAACAATTTAAAGTGGCCGACCAGATTCAGACACAGGCGTCGACATCACACATTAAATTTAATGTGTTTTAATCAAATAAACAAAAATCTGATTTCTGTTCTCATTCATTAATGTTTAGCCATACATTTGGAACCCAATTTAAGACGTTATCATGTCATCATGTTATCTAAATTACAGAAAAGAACCAGCATATTTGGTTCTACATAAATACCATAAATCTTCATTCATTCGTTCATTTTTAAATGCAGCAATTAAAACAAATTTCTTTGTACTTTTGGCAACACTGTATTAGGCCTATAATTATTTCCAAAACTTGTACCCCCTCAAAATGGATGTCTGATACCCATGTATGCATTTAAGAAGGGCGGGACAAATCGATTAAGCACAGAGCAATAAATAAACAGCAAGATAGTGAAGGTTGTGCTAGGAAAAGAGAGGAGGGGGAGAGATGCTTAAAAGGTTAATTACCAAAGCCTAGCAAAAACAGGCCATCTGGACTCTCTTTCTCTCTCTCTCTCTCTCTCTCTCTCTTTCTCGCTCTCTCTCTCTCAAGTGTGTGTTTTGGTGTGTGTGTGTAGCAATTTGACGGTTAAAATGTGACAAAACAATGCATTATATCAATGGAATTGAATTGACTTTGGTTAAATAAACCAACTAGAGACCTACTGCAGTTGTAATGATTGAGAATTACTATATATAGATTCACCCAAAACTTTTAAGAAGTTATCAGCGCTCTACAAAAATACGGATATAAAGACATCTCTTGTATGTATGTATGTATGTATGTATGTATGTATGTATGTATGTATATATGTATGTATATCTATCTATCTTTATATTTATATATATATATATATATATATATATATATATGTGCGTGTGTGCGTGTTCATCTGTACGTCTACAATAACATCTACATATAATCCCTTTTGAATATTGAAAATCCAATTGCAATACACAATAAAATCACATAAAGTAAAAAAAATTCATAGTTTATATTTATTTAAAAATCCTGATTAAAACTAGTTACATAAATAATTAATTAGGCAAATATAAGATATATTATACAATATAAAAAGATTGAAAACCACTGGATCGATCACTGATGAGTAGAATAGAAAAACATAATATTTTATAACATTTTAGTTAAATGTTTCGGGAGTGTTAGAAAGATTAATGGTGTGAGCCGTGAGACACATTGACATCATTTGTTTGTATTTTACACTGTATTGTTTACTAACTAGTTTTTCATTTGTTATTAATATGTTTTTATTTCCTTTAAGTAGATAAAAGTCAAAACTATGATTTGATTATAGAATTGTTTTGGGTGTCTTGTGAATCTGCAAAAATATACAGCATTAATTAATATTTTTAACATTTTTATTGTGACCTATACAGTATATACCTATTTATTATAAACCAAATTTGTGTGGGTACTAACCTATCTGTAAATGTAAAATGTGTGCTCAAACAAAGCCTTGCTTTTTATATATTTTAAAAATACCAAAACTGGTATTTCTATTAGAAATATTAGTAATAATAATAACATTTAAAGTTATAGTGTAAAGTATATTGTTTTAATAATATTGTTATAATACATTTGTTGTAATATACATTAGTCAGGATGACCAAAAACACCACTTGCAACAACAATCAGCTTTAGTGTCTGTACATTACCACAGAGTTGCATTTGATTGACTTGATTAAAACAGATACATCAGGCATAAATAAACACCACAGCAATAGAACTTTTGCCAAATATGCAAGTATGCAAACTTTATTACATTAGTGTGTATATATAATTTGATACACATTAAGTATTTAAATAACTAAACCAATTAGACAAAAACCAACCCCTTACACATGTATAACAATTTCTTCTGAAAATAATTTATTAAATTAATGACATATATTCTCAGAAGACACAGATATAATGATTTTTATCACCAAATACACACCTTGTTGCGATACCGTTTAAATTCATATTTATATACATTTATCAGTAGTGATTTTAAAATTAGAATGTTTGAGTAACAAGTTACATTTAAAGCTGTAACATGAGGGTCATGAAGTCTGGTCTCCTGTGTTATGCTTATAATTTCTGGAACTGATGATCAATTTAAGTAACGTTAATAAATTCATATTCACAATACAGTGAGTAAATAACTTTAGATGTATTATTGAGAAACTCTGGGAGCGTGAGAGAGGAAAACGGAATTGTAAAATGCTCTGTGTCACTCTGGAGAACCATTAGAACACTAATGCATCTGTCACGATAACAAGCTGAGAATAAACATCCCGACACCCGGATCAGTGTGTGTGTGTGTGTGTGTGTGAGAGAGAGAGAGAGAGAGAGAGAGAGAGAGAGAGAGAGAGAGAGAGAGAGAGAGAGAGAGTCCTGTCACTTGCATTGATTTCACTTATGAACTCGGACAAACGAGTTGAAGTTTTAAAACAGAACAGCGTCACAAACGTTGTGCGCATGTCTACTGCGCACTAACGAACTGACTGATTAACGCCTTTTACATTAGACAAAACACATGCCTGTAAATACTATCGACCCTTAATCTATTATCCAAAGTGAATTGGGCACGATCTCTGTCTGATTTTATACAACCGGCATTTAAAGTAATTTAATAATTTGTTACAGAAGCAACAGCATCCGGTGCTTTAGATGTGCATATTTCAACTTTTGCGTCAGTTCTGTTTTGCGTTGATAAGTAACTTCACTTTGTGTATCATGTCCCGCAACAGACATTTCATACGAGTGCGCAACTTTTGTCATTCATGAATTATTTCCGCACATCTGGAATGACCAACTCTTACAGCTGATTTTTGTGCGACCCATCACGATGTGAAGTGTCCTGACTTCTTCAATAAAGCTTTACATCTTCAGCAAGTTGCATAATAATCATACCTGGCTGTGACAGATCAAATACTAGAGAGTTAATTGTAAAAAAAAAAATAGACTTATAAATAAATAAAGTGCGACGACTAAAAACATTCGTGGCTCCGTAAAGAACCCTTTGATAAAGTTTATGAATTGTGAGTTCCACAATGGGTTGAGGGATCATTTACAAACGTTAGTCAATATGTAATTAGTTCTTTGTGGAAATTACCTTTACTGTCGGTGGCATTTTGCGCCTATTTGGATTTGCACCTTTTCTGGCTTACTCAAATAACTGTCATGAACAGTTTAAGTTCTAACACAATGCGCTTTTGAATTATGTATAATATATAAATATTGTTGTAACATAGTACTGAGCCAAAACCTTATAGATTGTGCGCCGTCTTCTTGACAAAAACACGCAAATGATGCGCAAAGTAGACTACTTGAAGAGAAGCCTGCTTGAAAGATTATTCGAAGAGCTGATTATAACCATTTTAAAAAGTTGTAGAAATGCCGTAAATGAGAAGAAACTGCTTTAGAATAACATGCCGTAAATAATCATGCCCAATATAGGTTAAGTCCGATTTGCAGCGAATAAATGTCAGGACTTGAAATGTTGGGCACACAATGGTATAAGTTTGAAGTGTGCGCTATATGATATTGAAGTGTAGGAATAGTTGGGAAACGTGTGAGTGGATGTTGTGGGGAAGTTTACTCGTGTTGGTTGGTACTCGCCTGGCGTTTGTGCAGTCGTTGTAAAGAGCCTCGAAGTCTTTGCGGCTGATGAGCTTGCAGCGGTTGACGCCGGGCTGGATGGCACCGAGACCGCGCAGAACACGAACCTGCTCCACGGTGCACACCACGGGTGAAATGTCCAGGCGCTTAAGCTTGGTGTAGACCGTGTGCAGGCCACCCACCAGGTGCTTCAGGAACAGGTCGAACACCTGTGGCAGACAGATCAGTTCCTGACCGTCCACAGTGAACGAAGCCACTTTGACCCCGTGCACATCGACCATCTTGCACTCGTTGTTGCCGTTGTTGTTGCTGGTGGGTCCGATGGAGCCGTTGCTGGTCCCGGTCGCTCCTCCTCCTGCTCCGCCGCTGAGAAAGGCATTGATCACGCTCCCGGTGAGACGCGGAGATTCTGCCGGACTGGAGTACAGCGGGTCGGGTCGGAATAAAGATCCCAGACCCGGAGTTGAGCTCGGAGAAAGCACCGGCGGAGTTGCCGACACGGCCATAGTTGTCGCTTTGAAGTTTTCGCCTCTTTTAGCAACTTGTTCTCTGGGCACTTCTGAGCGTTGTTCTCTCGCGGTGTTTATAACGCGACTGCCGCTGAACTACCGCGCTTCTTTCCAACGGGACGCTTTACAATGAAGCGCGCACACACTGAGCGGATGCATTAAGCCAAGCCCACTATAAAATGAGTGACAGCTCTGGCAGCCAATCAGCGTTCTTGATGCGCACTCCTTTTAGCCACTGTTTCAAGAATCGACAAACAATGTACTTTACTGTACAAATGCCAACACAAATACTAGAATACAGCTAATGTACAGCTTTAATAATACCAACCAAAACACTAAAGTACAAACAAATATACTTTAACTGCACAGATACCATCAAAAACACTAAAGTACAAACAACAAATATACTTTTATTGCGCTAATACCAACCACTGGCGTAATTTACACGGGGGTTAGGGGGGTTATGACCCCCCCAATAATTTGATCCAGTCATTGTAACCCCCCCAATAAAAGGACATCATTTCAGCATAACCCCCCCAATGTTAGACCTAAAGTTACGCCCTTGATACCAACCAAAACATTAAAGTACAGAAAACAAATGTACTTTAACTGCACAGATTCCACCCAAACACTAAAGAACAGACAGCTAACGTACTTTTACTGCACAGATCCCTATCCCTAAAAAACAGACAACAAATGTACCTTTATTACACTAATACCAAAGTACAGACAGTTGATGTACTGTTACTGTACTAATACCAAGCCAAACATTAAAATACAGACAGAAAATGAACTTTTACTCATGGGTACTAATAAAAACCCAAACATTTTATTATTTTATACACTTGTGGCGATGGGAGTGATTGGAACACCTATAATTTGTATGGGTGTGCAAATGCGTTTGGCAATATATTGTATATGATTTTTTGTAAAAATCATATACTTTTTATTTCCTAATGTGGGTTGCCTCCCAGACTGTTGCTTCAAAGCTTGAAGTTCTGAGTTCCATTCCCAGGTAAGGCCAGTAAGATTTTCTCATTCAAGGCACTCAGGTTTCCTACCACAGTCCACAGCCATGTAGCCAGGTTTATTACAGATACATATCGGCCTGTGTGTGGGGTGAGGAGGGTGTACCCTGCAACAGACTGGCAACCTGTTCATCTGTTTAGGCTATTTGTCAAGTGTGTACCAACCGTGACCCTAAATACAATTGTGTTGGTACAACTAGATAATGGATGGACAGTTTCTACAAATTCCTAATGTGGACATTATAAATATTACACTGACATTATAAATATTTTTAATAAAAAATCATTTATATTTATGTTTTACAAGCATTTTATTCAGTCATGATGGGTCCCGTGTTTCTGGAATCACTGAACACAATACAGTAACACACTCCAAACAACAAAATTTACTGCTAGAGATTAGAACTCTAGATCTGTCTAGAGCCATTTATCATGGAGACACCAGAGCCATGAGACAATTCAGAGAATTTGGTGAGACAGTTTTTAAATAAAATACATTTATTAAAAAGCAATGTCTATAAACAGCTATTCCTTTTTAATGTGAAGGATTTCAGCTACTCATATTAGGAGTCTCCACGGTGGATTGTGAATCGCATTATTCATTTGGCAATGTTTTTACACCGCGTGCCCTTCCTGACGCAGCTATTATATTTTATCTGGGCTTGGAATTGGCAGTACAATACACTGGTTTGTAAATCCTGGTGGCTAAGGGGGCATCCAGCCATCTAGCAATGCAGATATTGCATTGACACTGATGTGCAGTGAAATATCCCACTATTCCACTTAATCATTTTTACCTAAATAACAATATTAACTGACTTTATCTTTAAATATAGTTTGTGACTTAATAGTATAAAATTGTCTACACAGTTTCTTACGACTGAGCATGTTGTGTGCTTGATTCATCTATCAATTTACAGCAATAGTGTATCAATGCAAACACCTGACCACAAAAAGCTAATATGTAAATACTTAAATGCTCAATTTCATTGGTGGCAGAAAAACACCAATCAAAGAGTGTCCACATATTTATGTATTCTGAATATTTGGGCAGTATTTTGCCTGTGTAATCTACACTTTTGGTAAATCGTTTATGATTACAATTAACATAAAATGTGAACGTATTAATGAGTTCTTTCTTTGTTAGGTGTTCATACATAATTCTAAGGTGCTTTGTCCTTTGAGGAAATGTGCAGAGCACTTAGTCAAGCAAACGAGCACCTCCCAAATGAGAATCACTACACTAGGTCAAAAAAGTTGTTATTAAATTAATACAAGACTCATGCATAACCTTTGAGCAACAGCAACTTCTCAAGGAAGATTAATATTGTAATGAGTGCCTAAATGCCATGCAAATTTCTGCTGAGGATGTGCTGGAATTAAAAAAAAAAAGTTAGTTGGCAATTTGTGAAATTAAACACATTTTTTACCTGAGGTTTTCAATTGCTCCTGGTCATCTTCTATTTGATTAGCATTACCACATAAAAGATATGCACTGACTTCTCCACCCATCCCTCTAGCACCACCCTATGCATGTGCACTCTTACTTCATGAATATGCAGAGTCTTTGATGCATGTATTTGTTATACATCATCATTCCTCGGTGCACAATGTGTACCACATTGCGTCAATTGACAGGATGCATAAATTAATTTGGAGATGAAATTTAATAATACTATCATCATTCATATGATGTACACTGTACAGAACAACACAAAGCGTTTGTATGAAGAATATTCAACGTGCTTAAGAACTTGGCCATAGAGCACAGGGATCCCAGAAGCATGTTGGGGTTAAAAATAGGGAAGACAACACCATTCAGTTCTTTATGCTACAGTTACACACTGCTGGTCATTGAACTGATTATCACTTCACCACTACTTGGACACTTTACAATCAACACTGGGCCACTTTATTAGTGTACTTCCGGGTAGTGTGAGATACGCTGCCGCGTGTGGCTGCCGCTTCTCCTCGGTAAAATTCGTTTAAATTTTAAAATCTAATTGCTTATCTGCGTTTCTACATTGTTATGATTATGTAATGGACTAAGTGTTGCTTATAAACAGCACTGAGTCTACATGTCTTTTGATCGGGTCTGAAACTGATAATATCTCAGTGGTGGAATCCCCATGCTACACTTGCTAAAGGCTACTCTTTTAAGGTTGCTTTACCAAGTGCACATTTTCCAGACATGGTCAATCATGGTCAATACCAGTCTCATCGGATCCGGCAACTGTAGTGTTTTATTATGATAGAACCTTTTCATCTATTGTTGATAAACTGACTCCCTTAAGAACTCGCACTGCTACATTTAATTATTCTGCTCCTTGGTATATACCAGAGTTGCGCAAACTTAAGACTGCTGGACATCATATCGACGTCAGATCTTTTTGATATTCTAATATTATTCAGGGTGATCATGGTAATCCAAAAGCACTTTTTGCTACTGTCAATAGGTTACTGCAACCAACAAAATGCTCTCCCTTAGCCCCATCTACTGAACTATGTTCTCAATTCATGGTGTTCTTTAACCAGAAGATAGCTGCAATTCACTTTCAATTTTCATCCAGCCCTGTATCAGCTGATATTATTTGCACTCCTCTATATTTTAATGGCAGTTGTTTGTCCACTTTTACACTGTCGGAAGATTACATTGCTAATCTAATTAGGACTTCTTGAGCCACTACGAGCCAACTAGATCCGTTGCCAACAACCTGGGTAAAAGCTTGTCTTACCTCTGTCTTCCCAGTCATTACTCATTGTATTAACGCGTCTCTAACTTCAGGTCTAGTTCCGGCTTCTTTGAAGCTGGCTGCCGTTACTCCAGTTCTGAAGAAAAAAGACCGCCAATTTCCAATATTCCATTCTTAGCCAAAAGGCTGGAACGGACTGTAGCTGCCCAGCAAACTGATTCAAATTATTTGTTTGAGGTGTTTCAGTCCGGTTTCAGGAAAAATCATAGCACTGAAACTGGTAAGCACTGGTAAGGGTGGTCAATGATCTTATAGCTACCAGGGGCTGGTAAATGTACTTTCAGTCACCCATAAGATACTGATTACTCGGCTCTGTAACCTGATTGGCATAACTGGTACTGTTCTTGCTTAGCTTCAGTCAAATC
>JAOUQU010000015.1:715858-733923 GCA_028566735.1 Ammoglanis amapaensis | reverse complement strand
CACACACACACACACACACACACACACACACACACACACACACGCACACACACACACACACACACACACACACACACTACTGTTACTGTCCCTCACATATCCGTCATCCCTCAATCATTGGTTACCAAAGGAGTCTGGTTACTGTTTACCAGACTCCTGTTTAAAAAAAACTGTCCTAAAACTTTTCCAGGTGTCTGCCCTGGTTCTCCTTCTGCTACCCTTCATACCTGTCCTAAATTTTGTACTTATCTTTACCAACTAAAATCCGAAAACCTAGTTTAGTTTTGGCAACTAAGGATAATAATATGTACATAATTCCTTAGAGAGACTTAGTATTTTTGGTCATGTGTGACATATTTTTGAAATTTTAATTTGATATAAATACAATGATTTTGAAATAAATATAGCTCTGAACCATCTCTGCCACCCTATCATACCCCCCACCACCACCACCATTAAAGCAGTCAGTCTCTTTAATGAGAAGGAAATGAGCCCAACACCTCAGAGCTCCAGATTTCGTCTGTCATGCCGCATCCTCATGATAGAACAAATGGTGACGCCACTCACAGATGAATAAAACATCATAAAATTCTGAACTGGGTCCTCTTTTCATCTTCACACTGCCACTCAATCCACCGCATACCACCAAATTCTTTGAAATTCCTCTCAGATCCTGGAACCAAATTCATATCTAATCACTAAAAAATGGGATCAAAGTGGTTTCACAAGTTACTTCTATGGTAGATTGGTCCAGGTTCTAGTTCGGTACTATCAGGCAGCATCACCTGACATTATTTACCCAAACTTGATGTCCCAAACAAGAGCTATTACTGCTCCATAGACCAGTGCAGTGTGCTCTAAACTACACATGCTTTGCTTTTTGTGATCCTGGAGAAACGTTACCATATTGATGTTGCTTTCAGAATCAGTTTATAACTTCCGTAGTGAGTAATGCATGTAACAACAGATCCCAGATAAAAACTATGTAGATGCCAAGTCCATTGGATTTGTTATTGGAAATTAGGTTATAAAACCTTTCTTTGACATTCCTTGACAGTCTCTGCTTGTGTAGACTTTCCACAAGACGTCCTAGGAGTCCAGTGAAGGTCCTTGTAACATCCGGCGCTGCTGGGACTCATTTGACCTTGCCTTTACAGCGCTGATGCTACAGGAGGGAACATCAATCCACTTCAGGCTGTACAGCTTAGCGTCTGTTAGCACCTCAGCAGTGATGTTTCAGCACTTCACGTTCGTCCCAGGTGAAAATCGAGAAGAAAATCCATATTTATGTGCCTAATCTTGTTTTGGGAGGGGGAAGATGAGGAGGAGGGAGCAGATCCAGCTCCACGCGTGTTATTTGTTTAATCCACTTTCCACCGCCTGAGTCGAGCAGGTTTTACGCTGAGCTGGTGGCAGATGATAAACGAGCTGTGTGCAACGCTTATTATTACGTTCCATCGCTCTGCGGGGGCAGCAGATTATTTTCCCCCGATGAGGTGCTGCCGCATCTGCCCGTGAGATGATAGCATGATTACTCCACTACGTTTGGTATCTCACTAGCTCCTGAACTCGCATGGTTCTCGCTAGCTCCTTAACCGCCGATATTCATCTTCTAAAACTCGAGAACTACTGCAGTTCAGGTGTATTTGCCAGGCCTATCACAAGCCTGAGCTTGTGACCCTGTGACCCTGGAGACCTTGTTGCATGTTGCTGCCCTTGCTGCAGTTATGCCCTCTGCTGTCTGATCAATGAATCTGAACAAAGATTAATGCATGACTTGCCGTGTGCAATACAGGTGGGGGGGAGGCAATGGGTGAACTTCATACAACTGAAAAAGAGAGGAACAAAGTAGTGGACATACCGGAGACGGTTTTGACCACCTCAGAGGTGTTCCTCAGCCCTACAAAAGAGAACTGATAAAGCCTCCAGGATCGAATATCACCCACTTCCACCGAGCTCCTCTTCCACTTGTAGACGATCTCCTCCTTCGGGTATCCATCTGAAAATAATAGAAATAAATAAATAATCACAAACTTACTGAAGCATGACTGAACTATGTGTGAACACTTACAGCTGGAGAACTCCAGGGGGCAAGAGTGTTCGTCCATGGGGAAGTTGTTCAGTTTGAGCTGGCACTCGGCATCAATGGTCAACCTGCCGACAAGGATGAGAACTAAATGCACAGTGGACACATGTACATACCTAAACATTCTGCTACATGTACATCTACCCGCCAGCCTCACACCCTCTATCTTTTACACCCGAATGGTTGATAGAATCGCCAATTTATATTATATTTATGTTCATCCGAAGTGACTTACAGTATGGTTTAAGTACTGTGAGGGTTAGAAGTCTTGCTCAAGGGTCCAACAGTAGCAACCGAGTAGTGGGACTGAACCTGTGAATCAGGACATTTCCTTAACCACTAGGCTATTTACTATCTCATTCGCGCTCACCTCAGAGTGTAGAGTATTCGCCCGTCATTCCAGATTCGGAGCATGCGATTGGGTGTGGTGATCCAGTGGGCGTCGGCCTTCTTGGAGTTGCGAAAGAAGGTGTCAGGGATCCAGATCTTCCCCACCATGTTGCTGTTGAGACGCAGGACCTTCATGGTGCTGTTGAACTTCAGACGCCGGTCATACCACGTTTGAGCAAAAAATATATCAATCGTGTATTCCTGCGTAGAAAAAATAATTATTATTAAAATAATTTTAAAAATGTAATTTAATTTTTTTTGTGGGATTGGATGGGACTGACGGCAGGACCTTCTTAATTTTCGACTGTCTTTTTAGTTTCCTTTGGGCTGGGACATTTGAATTCAATGCATCTGATCAACAACCAATAAAAAAATCGATTTTCTAGTGCTGTTTGTCAACAAGCCTCTACAGCACCCTCTCTAGCCTGGGAGGTCCAATGATTCCTTATAATTGTTCGGAATAAATAGATCAGTGGTGAAAAGAGACTTGAACCTGCAACCTTCTGATAACGAATTTTGTGAATTTGGTGCATTGAGAAGTCGGGTTTCATTACACTGCCACCTGCAGGATGTGAAGAGCAGCTTTTTTATGTGGAACTCTTTTGGTATATATTTATAGAGGCTTTAAACAACAGCCTCTCGACTCCCTGAACCTGAAAATTAAATGTTTGACGGGGCAGTTAATGCTTCCTCCTTTTTAGCGCCTCATCTCCTAATTCCACTG
Source organism: Ammoglanis amapaensis (assembly GCA_028566735.1). Classification (NCBI taxonomy): domain Eukaryota; kingdom Metazoa; phylum Chordata; class Actinopteri; order Siluriformes; family Trichomycteridae; genus Ammoglanis; species Ammoglanis amapaensis. The sequence goes on along the minus strand of JAOUQU010000015.1, from coordinate 730,723 downwards.
GTCTCGGGGGGCGGTCATTATCGGGCAATAATATTCAGACTCGGGTTCCTTTGCTTTATGAGCTTCTACTCTATTAAAGCATCTGAACATGAGAGACTTTATTATTCCGGCTGCTTATTTCTTTGTTTATTTTTGGATTGAAATGCTAGCACCAGACCCACCAGAACACTTCAGAAAATGAACTTTTTTTCTGCTCTCCACACACTTAGGGTCCATTAATGCGCCGCTTGCTTCCATCTCGCCATGCTTTATATGCATTTTCCACACAGTGCGTCGTATTCACAGTGCAGAACGCAGCCATTTGCAGCGCACGTATGTCCTCTATGAAACATCAAACGGAAATGAGACGTGCCGCATTGTGTCAGAACAATACCTCGAGACACCAGAGAGAATAACAGAGAGGCCAGAGTTTGACTTGGAAACTCGACTTGGAAAAAAAGACTCGTCTGAAAGTTTATGGGCAGCAACATCGATCAGCCAGCAGAGGGCAGTGGAGGGGATTGTTTTTAATTCGCTGCAGTTACGCCCTTTACTGGTTGATTGATGCTGCTGCAGAGAGACCATCATTTCTCCAAACGTTTTGAGAAGAGGGCCAATTTTGGTGAGATGAAAATGTGTGAGGGTTAACCATTCAACCTGACATTATTTGAACCATTAACATTCAATTATTTAACTATTTTATGAAACTTTCATTTTAAATGGCATACTTTTCTGTTCTTCACACCAAACACAAATAAACCAAAACAAGTATTTTTCCAAAATTGCCTTTATTGCCTGTATGTTTATTAAAAAAATCTAATCACAAAGATTCCACCGTGGTGCCCTCATGGACTATTTATATCAGATGGCTTTGATCTGGCTGAAAAGATTAAAAACGTCTCAGTGAGCCAGACGTGACTCACTGATAAAGCTTCGTCTACACCTAAACCACAGGGGAACCAGCAGACAGACAAAAGTTTGACATTTGGACCCACAATCCACCCCTGAGACACACCTGGAAAACGCATCGTAGCTCATGATAATTGCGTTTCATTGATATCGTAAAGTGTATTCATTCTCTGCGCTGTAAATTTAATTAACGTTGCACTAATCACAACAGAAGAGGAACTCTGGCCATTAGCTTTAATAGTGGCTAGATTATGATGTTTGCTTCACTCACCATGTTGATGGCATTTACGGGGCCGATGCTGTTGACGAACATGTCGGTATGAATAACAGTGGGTTTCACTGTAGAGAGATCAAATAAAACTCATCACACATCAAAACACATCAAACACATGTTATAAAGCTCACAAATAAACAATGATCTAAATCAATCTAATAAATCTTTTATTGAAAAGAAACTATATATACTGCTTTCAACTTTGCAGTAACAGTTTAGTTACACTAATAGTTCATGTGTTCAAAAGTAGCAAAAATAATAATAACTAAAGCTCAGATTAAATCAACCCAGCTCGATTTATATTGTATTTATATAATTATTACTATTATTATACTATTATTATAATTTGTATAGTGGTATCATTCGATGTTGATATAATTGTATAGTTTTGTATTATTATTATATATTAATATATATATATTTCATGTTTAAATTATATATGTACTTGTTTATATTATTTAATTCATTGTTACATTTATTAATATTAGTATTAATATTTATAATACACTTTAATATTATACATTTGTATTAATACATTTAGAAAATTAATATTTGTTGTTGTTAATATTATTACAATATTGCAAAAAAATAATGTATTTACATGTCTTAATACAACATTATTTATTATGTTAATTTCTTATTTAATTATTATATTTACTACTATATTAATATTTTTAAATATAATTAGTACTATTGTCAATAATTGTATAAAATCGAATAGTATGGTTATTATGTTTATTTTGAATGATGTTGATATTTTATATTATATTATGTCATTGTTGATATTACTTAATACACTTTAAAATATTTATTATATCAATAATAACAATTATTATTATTGTTATGATTATTACAGTTGTCATTGTAAAAACTACAGTTGGAATTTTCTTTACAACATAGTTAATTATCGTAAGTCAACTAAAAAATTTACCTCCTATATCAGGTCGTAGTTTGTTATCGTAACCGTCTAACAGGCTGTTGAGGATGTGTGTGACGTCGCTTTCATACACCTTTGGCGTTAACACCCAGGTTTTATTGGAGACCTCATCGTCGTCACTGTCTGACTGGATGGAGCTGAGAGACAGAAATCACACATAGACAGAAATCAGGATCAGTAACGTGTTCATATCAAGGAGGAAAGATTTCACCATTCAGAACCTTGCAGATCATGTATAGGCAGTTCGTAGCTCTAATGAAGCACACCCAGCATCTTCAGGCTGCAGTGAGTAAAACACTGAATGCTCAAATTACGCTGTATGGGTGAAGTTAACGGAATAAATTTGTTTTGTTGGTGAGAATTGGGCCACACTCACATGACGCTCAGGCTCCAGTTCTTGGCAGGAAACAGGATGTGATGTGAGGCAGTAACCATGGAGCCCTGCATCCTTGTGTTGATGAATTCTTTTCACAAGGATTTGTTTTATTTTGTGTCTGAGTGAAGCCCACACCTCTCCTGTTCTTCATACACAAAACAGCAATGAGCGAGTCACGATGTTCTTACTGACAGACTGTTAGTGCTGCAAAGTCGTCCTACTTTAAATCACGCTGTGCAAAAATAAAAGAGCTTTTTAAAGTATTGACATGCCGTTTGAATCCTGATGATAGAAGACGTGATAATAGCAGCATCGTGACTCTGCATTGTTGGGTCATTGTTTGGCTCCTGCGCAAGATCCTCAAACTTCTCTTTTCTTAGACCCGGAAAGTAGATGTGCCACTGTCACCAGAAGTAGTCTCCTGGTTACGGAGTACAGTGTTTCAAGCCTCACTACTGTCATGTTGTCTCTAAACTATGATTGCTTAAAAACTCACTGTATGTCACTGTAGATCAAGCATATCCAAAGTCTGGCCCCGGAGCCAATTGTGGCTCATGTTCATATTTCCACCGTCCCACAACCTTGATTATAAAATCAATAATATGTGGAAGACCAGCACTGTTGAACACAGAATAATATACACACATACAAAAATGCTATTTTATATTTCTGTTTTTAAATACCAGAAGATGATGCACAGTACAAGAGCATCACTATTCACAAAGCTAAAAATATTGCAAAAAATGCTAGGGTTACAACCTTTTTTAAAACAAAAGAATACAAATGTGTTGTTGATAGACTTTAGTCTTGTCGTCATTTTGTAGTTCTCGATAAGCAGGAAAAGCTCCGAAAAATAATCAATAAATATGTTAGGATACCTAACATACCTTATAAGTTCTGTTTTGTGTACAATTTTCTCATAAATGACACTGGATCTGCTAAATGATGAGATAATTTAAGAGCAAAATAATCCTAAGAGTTCATAAATCACTTCAATATTTCCATGTTAATCGTTTAAATAATGTCAGGCTGAGTGTTCAGCCCCCACACATTTACACCTCGTCGATATCTGCAAAAAGTTTGGCTGTAGATGCTAAAAAATGAAAAAGTCCTGGAGGAGTTTTGTTATGCGAAGCTTCATTACTGAGTCAATCACTGACTGTAACTCTCAGAATGACGCGCATTTTATACAGACGGTATGCAGGTTCTAATCCCCCACTCTGCCCGAGCAGAAAGACCTCATGGGAAATGAGAAACATAAAAGCATTATTGAAGCGTCCTGATAAACACATAAAATATTTAGCAGCGCTTTGTAAACGATCACATTCGAGTGCTGAAATAAATCCAACAGTACTGGAACCCCATCCACCCCAACTGCTTTCTAATCCCAGTTACACTCAGAAATCAGAAGATCCCTGCAAGGGCTTGGAAAGAATTGCTATTGCGAAATTCTATTTTAAATATTAAGTTATTTTACCCAAGGTTTAGGAAATATTTTTGAGTTTCTACTGAACAGTACTAACCCTTTTTCAATAACATTTGATGATTTAAAAATCTAAAAAAGAACTTTTGTTTGTGATGTTGCAATCATCGCCCTGCCTTTGTTAGGGACTCAGACACAGTCTCAATGTTCAAGTTAGTTTAGGTTATAAACATAAATAGCGGTGTGTGGTCTGGATGTCTGGTGTCTTTATGATTGTTAGATTCCTGGCATTGTGTATTTGCTTCCATCAGTTTCTGATGTCTAGCCAAAGACAGACAAGTCTAGACAAAGGTGCAGAGCTTGGGGTTCATTGCTTATAAATTGTTGGGTTGTCGTTGTTCTGCTTCTCCGATCACTCAGGTTTGATGAAGGTGGTGTAGTGAGTGCTGATGTCCTAAATAAGCCTTTATTATCTTGTTACATGCACGTTCTCCCTCTCAGTTATATCCATGGTCGAAGTCGAAAGCTACTCTCAATGATTCCAAATGTTAACAAGATTTTGTGTTGTTTTACTCAACACAAATGATGGAAACCACTGATGATTAGCCACTTGAGGAGGAAGACTCCTTCTCCTTCTAATGATCATAGATGTTGGACCTCAGTCATTCTGCTTCTCCTGTCCTGTCAGGGTTGATCACAGAGGAGCTGATTGAAACCTTTTTTTTCATCTTGAGAAAAATCCACCACTGATGAAACAAGAATCGGATTTCTTAGCACCAAGAATGTCCAGAACTAACACCAAACCTCTTTAGAGACTGGACAGAATAAAAAAAGCTCCAACTTTTTTTCATAAATAACTAATTATAACATTTTTTTCCAGCCCACCCATGTTAGATGGACCCTGATGTGCCTGGATCCAAAGTTTCTTTCTTTTTCTTCCAACTTGTCCCACCCAATACGGTGCGTGGAAGCAGTCTGTATACCTCTTGAACTTTTCTCACGTTACACCTACAAACTCCCATGTATATTACTGACATTTATTGTGTGACCGACCAACACAACATAACAAATATTTGTAAAATCAAAAGAAACTAAAACATGTTTTATTAAATAATATGTAAAAACTGGTACATACATATGTATTTAACCCCTTGTACACCAATATCCCTAAAAATTGTTATCAATTCACTTCAAGTCATTTAATTAGTAAAGAGTTTACCTGTAAAGGTGTAAATTATTTTCAGCAGTACTAGTACTACTTGTTAAAGGATGTTTTGGAAACATTAGTAATTAACTGCACCATGAAAAGAAAGGAACATACCAGCCAGGTTTGAGACAAAGTGCCACCTAGTCAAAGCTAATGCTTTGCAAATGCAAGTAGTACGACACAACTGCAAACCTAACAAGACATGGTTGACTGAAAGGTGATAATTAATTAAATAAGCAGACAAAATACACATTTCGGTTAAGAGAATCTGTCCACAGGACAACTATTAGTACTCCACAATTATGGCTTAGTGAAATAACTGCAAAAAGAAAACCAGTTTGAAAGCAGGCCCTGTTTGCTGACATGAAAACATGTGGCAGAAGGTGCTCATATCAGAGAACAAAGTTGAACTTTTTGGCATAAAAAAACAATTCAGCACATCTCCCTGAACACAGGGTTCTTATCATGGAATGTGGTGGTGGCAACATCATGCTGTGGAGTTGCCTTTCTTCAACAGGGATTAGGAATCTAGCTTTTGGAATCTCTTTTCCAAAGTTATTGAAGGAGTTATAGAATAATAGATGTCGCTAAGTACAGGACAACCCTGGAAGACAACCTACTTGCACAAGAGATTGCAAAAGATTGCATTTATTTGTTTTCAAATTGATTATATTATTATTTTTATTTCACAATTACTTGATACGTAGACATTTTTTACACACACTTTATATTTCATGCATTAAAGTGTGTGGGTGTAACATTAAAATGTGAAAAAGTCTTTCGAAAGGCACTGTTTGTATTACAGCTCTCATTGTGTTTCAGTAAAGTCCTCTGTTCTAAACTTTCGTGAAGTTGTAGCTTTATTAATAAAACTGTCACACATCAGAAGGATTTAGTCATAGCCCATGGATCCCTAGCTGATTCCAGCTAGGATAAGATAATCGTTTATTAGTCCCACAGTGGGGAAATTACATTGAAGATTAGAAGACATAATATTAGAAGATAACAGAAGCTGAGACAGAAAACTCCTGAACTCATGAACTTCCTGATGAATCCTACCACAGACTGGGGTGTACTTTTTTGTATCAATAAAGAGTCACAAATCCCACAGACACACTCCAGAGACACAAAGTCTTGTGAGAAGTTACTTCTGCTGTTCTAGACATTGAGGGAACACAACTTTGTTTTAATATAAGCTAATACTTTAGTGTCCAAATACTTTTGACCTTACGGCTTATCTGGGAGCATCAGAAATTGTCTCAGATGAATTCACGGGGGTATTATGGTGGAGGGGGTACTCTCCAACTCCCTCCCTGGTGAGGGATCAGAATCCTTCAGGTGCTTGTGATCCTGAGGATAAAACTTGGGCACCGTTTGAAGCTGACAGAAATGCCATCCTGACCCACCCTGTCTCACACAGGGTACACAGACACCCCCTTGGTGTGCAGGTAGGGAGCACCATTTACCTCCCAGACGTTTAGCAGCCTAAAGAACAGTCCTTGTAACAAACACACATTGTCAGAAGTATGTAGACGCTTCACAGTGGGCTTGTTCTGATTTAAAATATTTGGCTCATTGGTTACGTTGGACTAGTAAATTGATTAAGGTTGCTGGGTTAAGTCTTCTTGATTGCAATATTGATATTGTCAAGCACCTAAGTTAGGCCCTTTATCATTAATCGCTTTAATTCTATTTTATTAGTAAATCACTTCACATTTATGGAATTTTACAGACATTTTTATTCAAACGACTTACTTAGCTTATAATTGAGCAGTGCAACTTTATGGTTAATAAACCAGTATCTTAACCATATATTATGGCTCACTCATTATACAAAACACATGGAACAGCAGTCTTATCCAAGGCCATGAGCAAAAGACAAGTCAACACAAGACAAGAGACAAACACAATACATGAATTTTGGAACAACAAAATATACCAGACTAAACAAAATATACTAAACCAAAGCAATACAGACCAGACAATTCTAACTAGACTAGACCAGACAGGATTGAGTGACCATGCTATATATGATCCTTTCATCTGTAAGTAATAACACCCCTGAATAAGACGTGACTGAGTCTCCATGCTTCCTCTGCAGGCCAAATATGGAAGTGCGGAATGACAAAAACACGAGACAACAAACAACAAAACAAATTGACTTAAAATATAGAAAATGCTAATTTATATTCAATCACATTTTTAAATCTGAGTTAGACATTATATATTTCATGAGTAATTTAAATGCTATCCAGGAGCTTTTGATGTTAGCTAATAAGAGTCATTTGCAAGTCTCTAGCTTCATGTCTAGCTTCAACAACATGCATAAAAACATCATGGTAAGCTTATATGCTGTTATGGAAACATGACCCTTCGACTTACGTTTCATCTTTATGATAACATTATGTCCTATCTGTAGCCAGATATTAGATTATAGATATGTAATAACCATAGATCTGAGAAAAAGTTTTTACACCCTCTCCCTCACAAATCTCGTACATTCTCTCGATGCTGTTGGCAGTATTAAAATACATACAATATATAATTTAATGTATTTCGAATCAGATCCTATACGTTTGTTTTGTTTAGTAGAATTGAATCTTGATTTAGTTTTGAATTAGTATTTGATGTAGTTAAATGATCCATTGTTATTACGGTATTATAAATATGTTATGACAGTGTTATAAATACATTATAATCATGCTACAAGAACCATAGCAGCTCAAACTTAGTTTATGTGTTGTGAAATTAGGCTTTCTTATCTGCTTCAGAGAAATGAACACACGCCATGACGGCGGCCATATTGAAGAAATCTAGCCTGAGCCACGATGATGCCTGAGCAGCCTGCTGTTTATCATTATTCTCTTGTAAATTTATTAAACATGTACAAAATGAAACCCTGCCTGCACCAGATTTGACTGAAGCAGTTGAGCATTTTGATCTGGAGCGTCTGGTACTGAAGGTAAATCCATCCAAAGCAGCATTCACAGCAGCATCAGTCTGACAGTACAGAACACACAGATGTGAGGGTGTGACGCCGGCTTTTGTTTCTTACCCCGAGGGCAGCTGGATGGCAATGAAGATCCAGAGGAAGAGTCCAGGCAGAGCCATGGTGGGCAGACACAGAGAAACCATCACCACATCACCGTCTGCACCCTCCCGCTGCTCCTCCCCCGCTGCAGTCCGCCTCGTTCCCACTTTCGTTTGTCCTCGATGCCCGCCTCAACCGGGGAGAGTCGCCGGCCGCATCTGAGGAGCTAAACCTCCACCGACACTGCTTAAGATGGCGAAACAGAGCTTACAGTCTGTGTGTGTGTGTATCTCTGTCTTTGTCTGTGTGTGTGTGCAGACTTAATTGTAGTGAGGGAAGCAGGGAAGGATGGAGGGGGGTTGGTGAGAGTGCACGCTCCTCTAGCTTAGAGAGAATGTGCACACTCCTGCAGTCCTCGTGCACGCTCCTGTAACTTAGCAAAGACATGAACACTCCTGTCAGTCTCGTGCACGCTCCTGTAGCTTAGAGACAATGTGCATACTCTTGTTATCGAAGTGCATGCTCCGGCCGTCCTGGTGTCATCCTTATAAAGGTTTGAAGGTCATTCAATGAATGTGCACACCACTGTTATTGATGTGAATGCACCTACAGTCTTTGTGAACGCTCGTACCATCCTCGTATACAATGCTCACAAACTTGCTGTTCTCTAATTAGTAGTTTAAAGGCTAAATAATATGGTCCTCCTCACCGTGCTGTTCAAATTTATACATCATGAGACCAAGATGACATCTAAGAATTGATCAGACAGTACCTTTCCCCCGCAAGGCTTCAGGATATTCAAAGAGAAAAGGGTGCAACTGAAATACATAGAGACTGGAAGAGTCAAAAAAAAGTGGATGACTTTTAACCACTGATGACCACTTCGTTGTGAACAATGCCCTGTGGGAATGGATGATGAATGCCACCCAAATCTGATTCAATTTAAGGGAGGTTACATCAGTGCGGTCTGCATGCTAGAAGACTTCATGACACTCGACTCATGCTAGATGACACGTAATCTACACTAGCATTTATGCAAGATGAGGGACTACTGGGCCTCAGTGTGGTTCACTATTGAAAGACAATTCATGCTGAGCAGAACTGAAGGCCGTCAGCAATGTTGGAGACGTCAAGGAGAACTGTGTAGTCAATGCAGAACTGCTTAACACTTTGTGAATGGTACATTGACTCGCCCACTTGAATAACATCATTAATCATTATTGTGCCTTTAAAGAACAACATCTAGGGGTTCATTGTATCTTCATGGACGTCGATGCTCCAGCTCTGAAAGAATATCATTAGGGACTAGCTGCTGGAGACTGGGGAACCTCAAATGGTCGTAACTCTGTTATGCTATTTCTCAGCGGACAATAAGTCAACTTGTGCACAGCATTGTGAACAGCACCAGGATTTTGTTTGGTGGTTGGCTTTTGTTTCAATAAATCGAATGAGATGATGAAATTACTATTACAGAATTACACTTAAATTCCAAACACACACAAAAAAATATAATCGGTGGAATAATTTACATTTTCTTAGAAAGCCACATATGTGAAACTTCTTGTAAGTAGTGTGTGTTTGTTTTATCCTTTTATCCATCCTATCATGCTCCTGTACCTTAGCGAGAATGTGCACAATCCTATAGTCCTTAAACATGCTTATAGTCCTTGTGTAGACTATTGTTAGCCTTATGTATGTTTGTGTCATTTCTGCGCATGCTACTGTATCTTAGCAAGAATGTGGATGCTCCTGCAGTCCTAAAGCATGCTTTTAAAGTCCTTGAGCACATTCCTCTCATTCTTGTACATACTCCTGTGCATAAATGTACTTGCTTCTGACATCCTCATACATGCTCTTGTGCTCATCATCTTCAGCTCTGCTGAAATCCATTTTATAGGCAAAAAATGCAAATGTTGTCAAAATCTATTAAAACAACCATTAAGGACAAAAGTATTTGGACACAGTTTTAATGCACTGGGGCTCCACGTATATACCATATATAGGTCATTTGGGTACAGGTTTGTGTGTTTCTGAACCTTAATGTTCTTCAGAGAACCGACATGTGTTTCCACCAGTTTTGTAGTTGTCACATACCAACATGACAATAAAGTGTGTGGAGCAGTAGTCACCCTGCCTGTGAAATCACAGATCAAGTCATTATTGGGTGATTTTCTGTTTTATACACAAGTCATTGTACACAATTATTAGGAAATTTGACCTATATATCTTTAATACTGATTGAGTTCGGCCAAATAAAAATTTGCCAAATCAGGGGCGCCAAAAATACATTTTAAGCAAATTTTATTTAAAAACAAACAAATTTCAATACTGATCATGCCATACACCAATATTCTCCCATTTTCCAACTTATAAATGACAAATTTATGAAGAAATTAAGGTATTTATGAAATGATGGTAAGAAAGCATCCCAATTATACTGAAAGTCGATTGGTGTTTGCACATAAAGTAATATTAAAATGTTATATTACTATAACTTGTATTTTCCAGTGTAAAATCTCAACATAAAGTGAATAAAATTACAAAATTCACAATTTATTATGTTAGAAATAACACTTTTTTTTACTTTTTATCTGAACCATTTAAGTTGTATCTGAACATTTGGTGTGAAACAATTATTTGGTTTCATGGGCAAACATTTGATAAGATTTCATAACATCAGTATTTTGTTTGTGTTACCGTCATAACAGAACACTACAACTTCATGAGCAAAGCATCCTGACAATTGTAGAGCAGGGCATTGATGTAGTGAGATGTCAGAAAGCTTGACATGCTGCGTATGTGAACCTGAGTTCTTTTATTATTTTTTCCATTTATTAAAGTTGCACTATACCGACAGCCTGCTTTAGTTTCATTAATGGGTGCAACACCCTGACAGCAGGGCAAGCGCGTGACGTCCAGGTGAATTATGTAGTGGTAGAGCAGAGCACCAAAAAGCATCTTTCCAGCTGCATGTGTCCAACAGTTTTCCCCTCTCAGTGATCCAGCTCTTGAGAAGAGTGTTAATAAAAATGTTCCAGTTATAGGAGACTCTCAGGTCCAGCATGGGTATATTGCAGCCCCCATAAAGAAACAATCCACTATAGCTACCTGTATTCCAGAGGCCTGGGTGCCTGACAAATTTAAAGCAAATTTATAAGTGCTGGCTAATGCTAATCGTACATTCTCAAAGACTGTTATTCATGTGAAGTCTAATTATTGGCCTCTGACAGTCTGAGGTTACCAAGAGTAATGTTAAAGAGGTGTTTGAGTTAGCTAGGTTGATGTCTGAGGAACGACTCTGGGCCCATACCTATTCAGACCAGTGATGAAACCTACAGCAGATTGCTGAATTGGAATAATGTTCAAACAATGCTTTAAAAACATTATTCCTATTCTATATAACTGTAATGTAAAATATATGCAATTTATGCATACAAACATTTTATTACTCTTTCCTAATAGAGAAAAAGCCCAGAATTATTGTCCAAACTAACCTAAACTATCAAGAAAACTGATTATAATATACCACCCAAATGTACCCAGCATAATTTGGTATGTAGGTTTTGGAAGACATTTTCTAATTTAAAGATATGTGTGTTTGTTTGTTTTTTGTTTACTATTTCTGTTTAACTCTTATTAAATGTAAAAACAATTAAAATGTAAAAACATGCATCAGCACTTCTTGCTGTTTATGGTTAATAAATAATAATATGGGTAATAAAACATCATTCACCATAATAGTTGAAATTTAATAATAATATAATAACTTAATAACAGTAGTTTAACACTTTGAAATAACAATAATTTAAGACCAGTGGTTTACTGAGTTCTTTACCTAATTACATCACACAGCTATAGTGTACATTCATTAGATGGTCATTCGAGCATAGGAACAAGTATGGTGGAAAGTTGAAAAATGACTTAAATGCGTTAAATTACTTTTATTGGAAAATCTGTACATTACACACTTCTTCCATTTTAAAATACTGTATATTATGATATATTGTAATAGTTATATAAAGCCATATCACCCACCTTTATCAGCAAAAGTGATGAAGTACCACAGAACACAGTTCAACCAGAAGGGTGGCGCCGGGTTGAGGGAACTGCACATCCAATGCAGGTGAGAGAAGAGCCACAGAGAGCTTCTGATTGGTACTGAAGATGACCTAATGAGAACTAAAATAAAGGATGTGACAGTTTGACTATTCTGTGATTTTTAGGTTTTTAGGAACCTGTCAATTGAGCCGCGAGTGGTGGCGACGTCACTCACGCTGCGGCACACTGTCTCATTATCACAGACCTCATCAGCAAACCACCATCTCAAACCTTCAATGTTAGAGAGCCTGTGGCATATGAAGAGAAGGGACAATCTTTTTTCTTCTTTTGAGCAGAATAGTCAACATGAGCTCTGAATTCTATTGTAGAATATATGAGATGAATAGACTTGGGATTAATTGGAATGTCGAGTGCAGGGAGTCTTTTAGTGCTTTAAATACAATCTGAATCATATTCATATACTCTGTCGATGTCGAGCTCTGTGAGAACGCTTTCTTCAGGAGTCTGGAAGCTGTTCCTGCTGTAATGTATATGCATTTAAACCAGAAGAGTGTGAGCTATTAATCTCAAGGTCTGGATTATAATGGTGTTCATGGACGTGGATCTGTAACCAGAAACTGGAGTTCCTCCACAGGAAACGGGTTGATGAACAGAAGCATGGGCGTGGCTCAATCTCAGACTTACATTTCTCCCAATTCAGAAAAAAAATTACACAATCCCCTCAGTTAGTACTCTCCCCCCATGACTAGTAATTCTTTCACCACAAAAAGGCCAAGGTCTAGCACATGCCTCTTCCGACACTTGTGCAGCCAATCACTGCTTTTTTTCGAGCTGCCACTGATGCATCATCACTGGATATGATACATAAGCTAACAGATGCCTTGGGCTGATCAAAATGATCTCAAGCTTGATTTAGAGATAGATCACCATCTACCCACCCAGAGAGAGTTGTACTCCGGACTCCAGCTACTAATACAGGCAGCATGATCCAGATTCAAACTCACGATCTTCTGGTCATAGTGACAGCGCTTTAATCTGCTGGAGCACTTGGAGTCCCATGCTGTGTTGTTTTTTATTCATATCATTCTTTTTGAACTTCAGTCAGTCATGTCTATTTTTCTAAAACATCTGAATTTCTTCTCTGGATTTCTGTGTGTATACGAGCACACGCTGGAGGAGAGAAACTCCAGCCACTTCCTGCAAAACAACAGAGGATCCTGTCAAATCAGAATTTCAGATAGAAAACAGTGATACAGTTTCTTATGACTTAAGAGTCAAAGCTTTGGAGGACAGGTCCTCGTCCATGTCATGTTTCATCGGTGTTCTATTAGACATTGTACTCTATACCTCAGGTGGTGAGGAGGTCAGACATGCACCAAGACCCTGAAAAGACAGAGAAAGAAAATGAACAGAAAAAGGAAAGAAGTGAAAGAAGAACGCTTAGACTGTCACATCATATGCTACAGGATTGAAAATATGTTGGCACCCTGTGTTTCATGTACACACAAAGCAATTGATTGTTCATCTTTGTCTAGACTTAACTACAGTGATATTTTAGGCTGTGTCTGTGGGAGTGTTGTACCCACAGTGAGAGGAGCATTTGTGATCATGGGCATCCCAAATCCTTTTGAATCACAGGTTAGAAATGAACAAAAAACTCTAAAGACGAGGAAATAAAACTTGATTGCACATGGATGGAAAATAAAACTAGTGTCAGCAATCTTATTCAAGGGAGTCTCGAGACATATTAATACCTTTGGTCTTATTGTCGTATTTATGAATATAATTTTATAATATCCACCAGTGTATTGATCCATGTGCAGTGAATTTATATAACACACAGTGCTATTGGTCTAAATGGGTCAGTGGAGAAGAATCAAAGGTTAAAGATCCTTCACAAACCCTGATGATGGTGTGATAGCCTGTCCAAGTTTTTTGTAGGACCAACATCTCTACCATGGGGGAAATAAAAGTTCTGTCTCTATTCTCTTCCCAAAATATAAATTTACCTCCCAGCACCCCAACGATACCCATAACGGGTTGTGTCTAAAAGCAGAGGAACGGGATGCGTGACTTTTTCCTGGCTTTGACTCAACACACCTGCGATCTGATTGGCTAATAATATACCCCTCACCTATTCTGGCTGACCCATGATTGATGGAAGAGCCTAAATGGTTCTCATTTCAAACTTGCATCTGTTTACTGTCGAGATGCTCTTAACTATCAGTTTCAATAGACAGAGTCGGATCAATGGAACGCCCAATCTTGCCCCAGAAATTCATCGACAGGGTGGAAGAGCAATGGGGTGTGTGCATGAGAGAGACATGCAGACTCTTTATCTTCATGTTTTCATCCTCTGAGAAACTCAGAACCAGAACAGAACAGTGAGTGGAAATATGTGAGCGTATTTATTTAGTCCTGGGGTCACCAACGTGGTGGTCGCCGAAAGGACCTCATGAGTCGCTCGCGGGCCTGTTCTAAAAATTTCTGCATATTTTGCATATTGATATTTATTTGTTTCCTACCTTGTAAAATTATTGTTGAAAATGATTGTGAGAAATCATTTACATGATCAGCATCTTCGCATAGATTTATTATTAATAGTAACATGTAATTAAAGGTTATAAATTTGTGATTTCACAAGTGTGTATCAAACTGGTAGCCCTTCGC
>JAOUQU010000015.1:678265-704949 GCA_028566735.1 Ammoglanis amapaensis | reverse complement strand
TCGGTAACGATCCACAGAGTGACCCAGGGTCGATTTCGACTGGAGGGTAAAAATCATATATATATATATATATATATATATATATATATATATAGTTTTTTGGGGGGGGGGGGTCAAATCAATCGAAATGGCGTAATGAAGCGATCGCTGGAAAAGTCACATGACTTTTTCATTTTGATATAAACTTTGACGCAACGGTACGAAACACTGAGCTTCAAAAGAATCGATTCAGGTTAACTCGAGAAGTTTTACTAAAAATACAGGAATGCCCACTCAATTAACTTTCAAAAATTATAAATTACATTAATAAATAAATGTGGGAGTGTAGGAAAGAAACTTAAATAAATTATCAGAAATACATCAAAAAAATCTAAATCAAAATCTATTTATAGTAGTTTATAGTAAAATAGTTTGTGTTAGTTTTGTTGTCTACTGGAAGGCAGGAGTGAATTGAACTATGTATATTTCAGAATTTAAATACTGTTCAATAGCATGAGAGTAGAAAAACACTTTTATTTTTATTACTGTAAATTTTTATATTCTTATTTCATTATTGTATTTATCTTAACTTCTATCTGACATTCTCAATGAGCAGCAAAGTAAGAATTTTATAGTACAAGGAAAACTGCTTTCTCATTGTGCATATGACAATAAATCATTGAATCTTTGAATCTTGAAATGAATGAATCTATGTAATATTTAATGACAAACGTAATAATAAAATTAGATGTCACAACACTTTTGTTGAAAGAATGTATTTGTATTGTTGGTGATATTATTTTAATGTCTAATTATTATCAGTAATTGCCACTGTTTCTATTTTCAAGGTCGTGGAAGACTAAAACAGATACTGAAGTGATCACCAGAAACCTGAAAGAAGAGAATCAAGTTCTGGAGGATGGACAGAACAACAACCTCACCAGTGCAGCGTGTTTATAGAGATATTGTTCTGAGGAAGTTCATTAGCGAGGCTCATCGGTGTGCAGATGATTAAAATCAGGCCTCTGGTCAGCAGCCGCAGTAATGAACACTGTTCAGGTTCTTACAGACAAGCCATAAAGATCCTTCATTGGTGGAAGGATCTTCAAAGCATGATCGTCATTTTCCATTAAAGACTCGTGTTTCCCTGATGAGAAATCAGTTGCTGGTGAAGTTGCTGTGTAAAGTTCTGACTAGTAAAGTTTCTGGCAGGTTAAAGTGGTGATGAGTGGTGAGATTATCATCTCTGGATGCTGACTGATGGATACCTGAAAGATGGACCGTTTGCACCTTTAATAAATCCACTTTTAAAGGATTCTGTTCAGCAAACGAATCTTTGAGTGGAAAAATCAATAAAAAACAACAATTTTTATTCGATTTGTTTTTGTTTAATTATTGCAGAACAGGATTCCTGATCTACTGAAGTCTGAGATCTTCTTGACAAATATTAACACACAATCTGTGCAGCCAGTGTAAAAGAACCTGTAGGTATAATCGTATAGGTCAGTGTAACAGGTCCATTGTAACCTAGTGGTTAATGTTCTAAACTAGTCATCTGACGGTCACTGAATCAAACCCCAGAAACTGCCAAGTTGCTGCTTTTGGGATTGCTTAAAACTGTATTCAAATCAATGTAATTGTATAGCACTTTTTATAATGGACAGTGTATACTGTAACAATAATGTCAAGCACTTTGCATTAAGCTAAATGCCAAAAATGTAAATGTAATCCTTACACTTACTTACTCCAAACAGTCTGTATTCTATAGCCACTCACAAAGCCAAAATACATTTTAAAATGATTGTTTCACTACGATTCTGAAAGGTCCACAGATAATTAGATTTGTGTATTTAGATTGTCTGCATTTAATAGATGCTTTTATCCAAAGCAACCAACAATTATGATTAAACATGCATTTAAGCAACTGTGGGTTAAGGGCCTTGCTCAGGGGTCTAACAGTATTAACTAACTAGTAAACTCTGTTTACTAGTCCACTACCCTAACAACTGAGATATCACTGGCTTTTACTGTCATAGGTAAAGATCCAGGATGAGAAGTCTGACTGGTGACAGTGTCACTTTTAGTTTAATAACTCAAAATTGTGCTGTTTTTAATCTCAGTAAGGACAAATATATTTGAGAAAGTTGATACTTGAGCCAGACTACACAATAAATAAGAGGAGGTAAAAGGGTGTGCAGTCAGATTAAAGTGTATAATATAATAATACGTATAATTCCACAGATATTCACATGCAGTGCACCCTTGTTCCTATTATTGTACCTATGCATGTTTGTCAGGTTTTCACATCTGAGTACATGAAATGTTTCATAAATAGCAACATTTAAACTATCCTTTGTTATTCCATTAGTAACTTATAAGTAGCTACCTATAAATTTACTAACAGAATAACAAAGGGTGGCTTAAATGTTGCTATTTATATTTGCAATTAGATATTTGTACTTTACTGACATAATGTCTGTGATTTGGAATACAGATAACCATTTATTCCACCCAGGTTCCAGCAGAAGTACCGATGACATTGTGTTACATAGTGTTATGGAAGGCTTTTTGCAATCACATTATAAGTGCTTTGGTTTTAAGTGTGCCAGCCATGTGTCACAACCAGCAGATTTTGTGAAGTGTGTCATGTCTGCTGCAAATCTTCTACTCAAGCCCTGGTAATAAGAATCGTTTAAGGTAAACCCCAAAACAGGGACATAGGAAGAGGACAGAAACTGGAGTCTGAGTTTTTAAAACAGTGCTTTGAAGCATGTAATGCTACATTACTGCAATGTGGAATAATAATCCATCCAGATGCTCCACACCTATAGGAGCAAGCGACGATGTAAGGGGGTATGACTTTACAGCATCACCACCATGTAAACTGGCAGAGGTCAAGTGTTGTATCATGGCATCAGTCCTGGAGGTAAACAACAATCCATAAAAGGGAAGTTGAATGCAATTTATCATCTTGCATACATGGGTGTCTTTCTAAGCTTGAAATAGACAGATTATATATTTAAAGTAAATTATAATGAATTATAATAATATCAGTAATTGCATTTGTACGTAGTTCTTGATTGTTTTTTATTGTTGTTGCTGCATTGTAGTTTTTTGTTTGTTAAAATATTTTCTTCTGTGTTTGAATTTGCCTTTAAAATGTACATAAACCAGCACTGATTTTTTATTTGCTAAATTGTTAATTAGGTGCAAATTTAATAATTTAACATTATTTAGTTTAAATAAAATTATTATTTTACTTAACACTTTCAGTGAGAGCGTTAAAGATTAATATTGTATTCTAAAGAATGAATGAAGTTGATATTTATAATTTTAAAAGTTTTACCTCAACAGGGCCCTAGACACACAAAGCACACTTCTGTCTATATCAATTATTTATAGTTATACATTTTCATTTCTAATAAGTCTATATGTTATTATCTCGAATAGTTTCAGCTTCTGTATAAACCCGAGTGAGTCAAGTGATCATTATTTTTTATTATGTCTATATCTACTCATTTTGGTTAGATTTATTTTAGAATTTCTGGAAAAAATGGTAAAGACATTCCCCTTAAAAGTCATTTAATACTTTATATTTTTAATAAGCCTCTATTTTATTTAAATGTATCATAAAGTTGAAAACTCTGGTATTAAAATATATTTGCAAACAATTAAGTCTTTAAATAAAAGGTTGCGTAGATCCCTAAAAGGTATTACAATTTCATTTAATTGACAAAAAAATAACTGAATAAAATTATAAAAATGATTTATCTTTTCAATGTTTTCCTAGGATGAGATATTGTTGTAGCATTCCTCTGGCTTTTCTTTTTTTCCTTTTCTTTATTTACTTGCTTTTGATTTTTTTGTATGTTGTAACTGGTTTAATAGATTCAATAAAAAATAAAAACAAAAAGTTCTTTATTTCAACATCCACACTTCCTCATTTGAAACCCGGAAATCTGGTGTGGAGAAAAGACTTCAGTGTCATAATAACATTTCTATTTCTCATTTTGCTTAATCCAACAGACATCAAACGTCAACGACATCACACTAAACAACAAAAAGAAGAATTCATTCAGTTCAAGAATCTTCTCAATTCAACAGAATCAGGTATTTCAACATTTGGATTATAAAAAGGTGCAGCACCGTGAATAACGGAAATATAACGACCGGTGACTATGCGACTCAATAAAAGTTTATTTAATAGTTAAAAGTTTATTTTTATAGTTGTATTTAAAAGATTTAATTCGGAAAAGTTGTTCTGGTGGAAAATTACACAACAACTGATATTTCAAGTGTTTATTATTATTATTATTATTATTATTATTATTATTATTATTATTATTATTATTATGCCTCTAATCATGAACACTTAAATTCTCACATTGTCTGTATGAGATTGTACATTTCAGTCCAAGTCTTTTTATATTGTCTAAATATTATTTTTGATTTAACAGTGATTACATTCATTCTGTGTGCTAGAGGAAACATGGTGGGGAGGGTGTTGCCACCCATTAAAATCCCTGAACCTACATCATAAATACTTCTCAAGATCTCCTCCTGGTCTCATTAATTACAGATTTATTACATTAAAACCCATGACTAATTAAAAACACGTTTATTAATAATTACATAAAATACATTTTATGTAAACATTTATGGCATCAAGGGACCCCAATGGAAATAAGCCCTTTAAATGTTTTTGTGTTTTCCCTCACTGTTTCTGTTTTACTGTTGGTACTAAAGTGTTAGAAGCTGAAATTGTTTAAATTTATATTAATTTAAACCGGTCAGTCGTGGAGAGGTTGAGGAGCGCCGCCTTTGTTAAATCGTACTGCTGTTAAAATGTCTTTATTTCTATATAACTATAGAACTGTTCTATCTTACAGATTTCAAATTGAGTAAGTCATGGCATCTGCAGCTGAACCTAACACAGTGTGGGTCGGGTTCATGGACTTTATTCCTGTCATCGGGACGGTGAAGGAGATGGTTGAGTGGATCCTGGCTCTGTATGAGGGGAATAAAAAAGTATTTCTCGATAAACAAAAAGCCCTTTTTGAATGTTGCTTTGGCTCACCAGAAGCTGCTTTGCAGGTTAGTGTCTTAATCGTTTTTATAGTTGAGATCCACACATGATTTTTGTCAGGTTTATGCAAATTGAATCTGGGTGGGTACCAGTCTACTCAATTCTAATGGCGACAGATGACCCCACTTCTACCCCTGCAGAGTACAGGGGTATTTCACCATGCCGAGTTGTGTTTTTCTCTAAGCTGGTATTAATAATAATATTAATATAATAAGTTGAATTTATTTAGGGCCTTTTACCATGCTCAAAGTTGATGTACAATAAGTGAGCAGGGACAAAACCAAATCAATTGACAAAACAAAAAAATGTTTGTGAGAAAAGATTAATAGATCAAGAAAAATTAATGTTCTGTGGAAAAAAATACTTTTTGGAAACATCTAAATTCAGCGAGAGATGAAATTGATTGAAGATTGAGTGCAGAACGGCAATGCTAAAGGATTTGTCACCCCTTGTGGACAACCGAAATCTCGAGAACAAAAGGAGATCAGTGTCAGATGAAACTGTATAGCGTAAGTCCATGAAGTGACAAATTTTATATTTTATGCAGATGGAAATTAGAAGCCAATTACATTTTTTCCAGAGTGTAATGTGGTCAAACTTCTCAATATTGCAAACAAATTTTCAGCTTTTCAGCGACTTCAGCGTTTGGTGTACAGTGGATTAATGTAACATTCTGCCTGATATTTAAATTGCTGTTTTGTATTGCCCATTGTGGCAACACGGTGGATGAGTGGTTAGCACTGTCGCCTCACAGCAAGAAGTCCCGGGTTCGATCCGGGATGTGTGGAGTTTGCACGTTCTCCCCGTGTCAGTGTGGGTTTCCTCCAGGTACTCCGGTTTCCTCCCACAATCCAAAAACGTGCACTAGGTTGATCGGAAATGGGTAAAATTGCCCAGTAGTTTCACAAGGTCCCTGTAGTGATACGGGGTGGCAACCTACTCCATAAAAAAAATAATTGCTGAATAACTCTGGGGATCGGTAGAGGTCCACAGAGTGACCCAGGAGTCGGAAATGACTGGAACAGGTAAATACATACATACATAGCCCATTGTAATTAGCATAACTAACACATAACTAATACTAACTACTAGTGCTGATACTATACATAAAGAATTTTTACTTTGTCCTGATTTAGAACTCTCTTAAACTGTTTGATTATTTAGGAGTGGAAAGAGAAACCAGAAGTTAAATCAGAGGGAGCTGAAGCATCGAAATCTGCACTCCTGGATATAAAAGGTACACGTCATTTTAAGGGCTCATGAGTTAAAACAGGTGCTCAGTTTATGCTCAGGTCAGTTTACAAAAAATATTGTCATACTTTAGTACTAATATTTCCATTTTTTGGAAAAAGCTTACTTGTTGCTTGCTACTAGACTTGTTTCCATGTCTGCTTATAACTATAGTAATCGTGGTTGGTAGGACACAGTTTTCTCCAGTCCTGATTCTGTCTGATTATTTATGTGAAGATGAATCCCAGTTGAATTACAATCTCAGATGAATTATAGTAAAAAAAATTCTTCTGTTTTCAGAAATTAAACAGGGTGAGCTTCTAGCTTTTCTGAGCTGCACTAAAGAGAGTCAGAAAAAGAAATCTGCCCAAATGACACAAAAAATGAAAGCTGAAAAAGAGCAAAAACTAGAGAAAATTAAGAAGGACCTTGTTGAAAAGATCCTTCCCATCATACCAAACTACAAGCTGGCCATGTCGCTAAAGGAAGAACTGAGCAGGTCTAAACAGAGTGAGCACGTCTTTAACAAAGACATCCTAAAGTTTCATTCAAAAGTACTGAAAGAATTCCTTGATAAAAACAGTGAAAATGAAAACGTTATAAAAATTACCAGTCAAGTCTTATTTACTGAGCAGCAATTTCTGGATTTCGGCACAAACACTCTTGATCAAAACACCAGGGAAGAAATTCAGACTAACATGAAGGTTGACTTTGATGAGGATGAATTTTATGTTAACGCCAATTCAATACTCTATGGTGTTTACTGTAAAGTGCTACGGTCTAAATTCATAGATATAATGCTCCGCACAGATCCAGGATCTGTCCCCAGTGGTCTGAAAAAAAAGCTGGTGAAAATCATAAACTGCATGAACAAATTTGAAATCTATGTGGATCATTTTGCCAAAGAAAAGTGGATCAAGGAGACCAACATTACGCCTGAAGAAAGATTTAATTTCGTGAAAGATAAAGTGGCGCACATGTACACAAATGAACGTGGTTTTGACTGGATCAGTGATGTCATGATGAAACTCAACAACACACCATCTACTGCACTGCCATCCAATTAAAAAAACATAACAATAATAATAATAATATTAATAATGATAAACTACCAGTGTATACAATACCAAAGTTCATTATATTACAAAAATATTTAGGTAAATAATGTAAAGACTGTAAGGGCTAAAAGTAAAAGGACACCCCTCTTAATAATTGAGTTTAAGAGTTCAGCAGCACAATAAAAGGTTTGAGGTTTTATTGAATAAATAAGTAGTCATTTAGTTATATCTTTTTCCACTATTCCGTCCTGGTAAGGGTGATGGAGAAAATACTCACAGATTCAAGGAGAACATGCAAATTCAATACAGAAAGGACACAGACCGATCCAATTGGGAAATGAGCCCACAATCTTCTTGTTGTGAGCTACCCACCAAGCCTCCCTGAATAAAGGTTCTTTAATATCAGAGATACTTTTAGGGAAGACCTTTTTTTGATCATAATTAAGACTTTGGGAAATAATTGAACTAGAGGCCGTCTTGATGAACATCAGTGTCTGACTCCAGACACCAACACGTTGAGAAAGCCAGCCTGGGTGTCCATATTATTGCCATGGTGTAGATTTTGAGACACGATTACTTAAGCTGAAAATTGAAAATGTGTTTATAGGTCATTTTACAAATGACCTCATATACAAATAAAATTGTCTTGCATATGTTCATATTTTAATCAGTTTGTGCTCAGCATGTTATCATGTTTGCAATATTTTAATAAGCATATTTAGTTCAGATATGATTGCTGCCTTAGTTCTAGTTACTAGTGATTTTGTAATTTCTGTTATTATACTTCTTTTATCTTGTATCTTTCATTTCTGTATTGAGCTACATTGTAATGTACACACCTAAATGTATGTAGCTAATAAAACTTCATACAGCCTTTCAAATCTAATTCGTTTTTGATTAACACCCATAATGATGACGTAATTATGTCTGTTTTCCAGTGCTGCTACACCAGCATCCACGGGTACTAGATTAGAAACATAACTGCTAGGATTTTCTCCGATGTCAGAAATAAGAGTGTATTGTTTGTGGACACCTTTGTACAGTTCATCAAATTTACTAGTGCAGCATTAATTAAAAATAAGAAAATCAGACTATTCCTTGTACTGTTGTTTATTATAGACCAGAATGAAAACACACCTGCTGATCATGAGTGAGTGTGTAGGTTTGTTTTCCTCATCATCAGTTCTCACCAAGTCACCAGATAAAAATAAAATAAATCGTTCCTGAACTAGCAGCATCATTTCAATGTCTGATTCTGATCAAAATGAAATCTTGGAACAGTTAATGAGCACGATGGCATGAAAAAAACAGCAATTAGATTCATATACCAAAATAAAAAATAATTACTATTGTTTTGAGATTTAACATAAAAGTTGTGATGTCACCCATTTCACACCAGATCTGCAGCACGGGGCTGGATGTATGTGGACATCCCTCCTGATTACCAAGTTCAGACAATTCACTCATACATCTTGATAATAGTTTATAAAAATGATTGACAGAAAAGCTATTTCATACCGGTAAGATTTGTTAAAAATCTAAATCATAGGTTAATCCTGTTTACATCTTCAGCATTTAGCAGACACCTTTATCCAAAATGACTTACAATTACAAAAGTTAAGGACCTTGCTCAGGGACCCAATAGTGGCAACTTGGTGGTTGTGGGGCTCGATCCGGTGCCCTGCTGATTACTAGCCTATTACCTTAACCACTAAGACATCACTGTACTGTTTATCCAGCGTTAATTCCTGATCTCACAGATGAATGGATAATCCTACAGATGAAATTCACTGTCGTGGAAAGCAGAAAGAAGTATGTGAAACCCACATCTATTCGACTATATAGTGTGTGTCTGTGTGTGTGTGTGTACTGTAAACTGCCGTTAAAATCTGCATTAGTCTCCCAATTTATTCAAATCCAAATTCCAAATAAAACTAAATTAAAGGTTAG
The DNA here is from genome assembly GCA_028566735.1 of Ammoglanis amapaensis. NCBI lineage: Eukaryota > Metazoa > Chordata > Actinopteri > Siluriformes > Trichomycteridae > Ammoglanis > Ammoglanis amapaensis. Next base: position 695,646 of record JAOUQU010000015.1, on the reverse strand, counting down.
AGGGGATCCCTCGTAAACGCTTATAAGTGCTACTGCACAGAGTTGATAAATAAAGGGCTCGATTTCCAAACCCAAAATGAAACGAACTGTGAAACTGATTTTGAATCACGTTGATATTGATCTTGACACAACTACATTTTAGAAGAGTGTATTTAATTGCAAGATTCATTCTAACACTACTATGAATTAATCAATCAAAACCTAGAAGTATTTATTTCACAACTACTTTTACATTATTTACCATTCGAAGTAGTTTATTGTTCTTCGGTTGGTCCTGCTTAGCCTCAAAATGTAGTGTTTGTATCTCTTTTAACATACAACCACTCCAATGATGGGTGGACATGCTTCTGACTTGGAAAAACTAAATTGGGGGGTTGGGGAAGTGAGAATGAGAATCTTGAGCCAGGCCTTATATCCGTGACTGACTGAAAAGGAAACGAGTCACTGGATTAAACCAGAAAGGCAGCTCCAGTGTGAAACGAAGCGTTATAAATAGATCGTCAGACTTTCAAAGAAATAAAACGATATGCAGATGGTAAAATCAGGTTTCGTGTCTGTAATGATGTCTATGATAAGAATAGTGTCCACGCCGTGTCATAAAAACGTCCGTACAGAGCAAACGCACGCAAAACCAAACTGTACAAACGTGTGTGTGAGAGTCTTCGTTACGTAAAAAAATGTTCATGAGAACCGTGCTCTAACCCTCCCATCCAGTCAGTCCAGCTACCATATTTATACTATTGGTACAATCGGTATGATCTAACACAGCTTTTAATACCTCACACACACTAAAAACGAATCTTGAGAACTTTTGTTCGTTTTTAGACAAAATAATAACACTTAAAAAACGTAACAGATAATAAGAGCACACGCCTGCCGTTACGAGGCATTTCAAGGCAGGAGACCTTGTTTTTCTCTCCCTCTCTCTCACACACACACATACATACACACACTCAAATATAGATACAGCGCTGGAAAAAAAAAACACAAAAACATCCCGGCGTGAGGGAGTGTTAGCTTAGTTGAGCTCATCAGTCCGTGATGATCAGGATCTTCATCCTGGTCTTTAGGGTTTACCTGCTGGTATCCATGGGATCCTCCTTATGATTCTCACACTGCTCCATCACCTGCCTGCAACCGTGAGAGGCAAAAATATAAAGGACGTTCATCAGACATTCCAAACTGAAATCAGGATTCGGATTGGTCATGGACCAGGTGTGTGTTGCTGTACCGGGCCATATCCTTGGTCTCCTGATGAGCCGAATCCAGTTGGAGAACCTTCTCCAGCAGGGGAATCCCACCTTCCTTTACTAATAATGAACAGTATTTATTTGCTATGGAGAGAACAGAGAAATCAAATCAGCTCCAGCAAAGCAACACATGTCTATAATTAGTAGTTATTAGTGCGCTCAAACTATTGTTATCTGTTAGTAATCGTCCAGGCCGGTCATAAAAATTGTTAGGAGAGGGCCACCTGGTGTCCTGCCACGCCCGATTTTATACAAAGAACTTATGCTTAAATGAAAGCTTTGAAACAGGTACAGACTCCTATATGAAAAAAATAACTGCAGCTAATCTATACAGCTTATGGATTAATTGATGACACCCCGACATAGATGCCGAATTTGTGTACACGCACAACTGAGCATGCCCATTTTCCGGCCCAACTCCAATTTTTAGCTCCCATTCCCAAGTTCGAGATGTCGACTCCGTTCCAATTCAAAATTGTCATGCCCAGTGATGACACTCAGATATGTGTGCAGAAATTACGTACACGTCCGTGCAATCAAACTGGCATTTTCTTTAGGAAGTCCACATAAAAAACATAGACATTAGTTGGCGAGTCACGCCAAATGCTTAACATGGCACAGCAGGATGTTTCACTTACATATCACTGCTGAGATTCTAAACTATAACCTAGTAGGCATTGGTTCTGTACACATACGGCGGTGCCAAGCATAATGCACGAGTGGAAAACCCTCCAGATGTATAGTACAATTCTAATTCTTTCTGTGCATATCCCAACTTGTATGGAAGATGGGGTCCGAGCGCAGAGCCAACCATCACACAGTGTCCCTAGATGTTTAAGAGTCTTGCTCAAGAACCCAATAGTAACTGTTAAGCAGAGCCTGGATTTGAACCCCCTATGTCCTAAATGATAGTCCAAAGCTCTACCCACTAGGCTACCACCATCCCATCTTCATTGAGCCCATACTTAAGACAGCTGTGTTCATTCGTGTGTGAGTTTGTACTTACGATACACTGAGACCAGGTTAAAAAGGGCCCAGGTGGCCCAGTGTTGGCTGACTGGAGATGTGCTCTGAGGAAGGAGCCGCAGAATAGGCTCGAATGATCTAAGACAGATGGGATCAGAGCTTTAAACTTTTTAATTTATTTCCACATAAAACACACACACACACAAAAATCAAGTTAACATATTTGTGGATAGAACAGGTGACCAGGAGGTCAGTTATCAGCACCTACACGTGTTTTAAAAATAAACTAAGCCGATGCTGGTATGTTCTCTAAAAGTCCAGCACGTAATGAATCCTGGGATAGTTGAGGCTGTGTATCATTCGTTTTTGTTACCGTATATAAAGCACGTCTCTGAAATGAGACGCAGCCTTGTTACACCTTTGTGACATAACCTCCCTTCATATGAGCCCTTCAAAAGATGCAGTCCCTGAATTAGGACCGAGCTAATTAGCTTGCTGTTAGCTTTAATTAGCTTTTCTATAGTGGTTACGGGAGTAGAAGCCACAAAAAATAAAACTCCATTTTGAATCGATTCAAACAATTCGGGACTAAAAGAAATTTTTTTAAAAAAAATCAATTTTTTGTAATCCACAGAACCAATGACAGTAAAAGCCTCAAAATAAAAGAACGTTGACAATTTAAATTGTTTTAAAACCCACACACACAAAAAAAAACACTGAGCTCAGTACGTTTAAAATCCATTTTAGTTTTGGGAAACACCACCATGACTTCAACCAACCTGAACAGCTTTAAAATAATCTGGAATGTCTTTCATGACTTTTATGACTACCTGTAGTTGATGTTGCGTTGAGACTTCACGTCCCAGCTCTGGATGGCATCCCACATGCTTTTCATCACCACCTCCCTTTTCGGGTCCTCCACGGTCCACACCTCTGGCCCGTCAAACATGATGTGGGACAAAACCCCGCAGGCATTGTAGGACACCTCGATCCCGTCCGCCTTGCTCTCCAGCAGGTTGCTGATTGAAGAAGGAGAAATGGTGGCGGTTTATGTAGTTATTGATTCGGGGACTTTCATACATTATAGTCGGCGCTGTTACACTGGCACACCTGAATACTGTGACGAACTGGCTGGTGAGCAGCTGAGGTCGGAGCTCCTTGACTTCGGCAACGTTTCCCAGCAAGCCCAGCATGTTCCGATGCAGCTCCTGTTTGTCTGGAAATTTCTGCAAATGAAGGATGGAATGATAAGAGCTTTAAAAAAAGTCTTCTATTTATTAGATCAAAAATTTTATGTAATCAAAGAAAGAGCAAGGCGGGTCAATAAGTTTTTTGGAGAGACTCCTATGTGTTTAAAATATGGGTGCACCAACCCCTCACTCTCTCACCTTTAAGCACTCCAAAAAGAGGTCCATCCCTTTACAGCTAAGAAACATCTGGCAGTTATCCGGCGTTTCGTCTGTGATGTTCCACAACGCGCTCCATGAGAACTCCATCACCTGATCACACTGTAAAACACGACACGCAGTCATCAGCCAATGAAAAACAAAGCCATACAGGCATGCGCTTGAATTTGGGTCAAAACTCACCATTCTGTCCTGCAGCTTCTTCTGGATCAGATTTAACATGGTCTGTGGAATACAAACACAGAATTTCAGGTGAATCACAGGAAGTGAATGTAATTAACCTGATATTATTAACTGCCACTGTCAGTGATTTATTTCTGTTGTGTTTATACCAAATCTGACTAGAATATTCCAGAGTCAAAAGTGGAGCAGCCATGACCTGGTGGTTGGTGAACTAGGCTTGTAATGTGATGGATTCAGAGAGTCAACAGGTCACAAGTGAAATGCCCATGAGCAGGGCATCGAACCTCTAGCTGCTCTGCGGGCACCAGTGGTGGCTAAGGCTACTCACCGTACCGGGCACATGTGCTCACTGCTGTCCCTTAGTGTGTAATTGTGTTTCATTGCACAGATTGTGTTAAATGCGAAGGATTTATTCCTAAGTGGTGAAAAAGTATTAAAGATTCGAAAAGCTTGATGTGAAATAAAGGACAGTTAATATACCAAAAAATACCACGGAGTAACAGTAACTTAACATTTCGCACACGTTACCACTGCTTACAATCGCACTGTACTGCACACATTTAGCAGTCACAGTTTTACTTCAACAAGCATATTTCAAATTAAGCAAGTTCAAGTTCAGGTGTCCACATTCAAATTAAATTATGGTGAATCATAGAGGTTAAATGAGCGGACCTTTACGAAGCCCATCTTGCCGACGGCCTCTTTGTGGTCGTTGTCCACCTGGCAGACGAGAGCATTGCAGAGGTGGACAGCGATGCGCTGGATAGACTCGTCCTGATTTGGAGGCTCCAGGATCTTCAGCAGGAGCCGGTTGACACGGTGATACTGAAACTCCAGCTCTTCGGGAATACTAAAATTACACAGAGTCAAGCAGCAGTTCCTCTGAACCTGTGAGGGGAAAAAAAGAAGGTAAGTACCTAAATACACCACAGAAATTCACGCAAGTATTTTCACACACACTCTAAGCCTTTGCAGTTATCAAAAGCTCTTCCTTCCGCCCACAGCAGGGGTCGCTACAGCAGCAAAAAGATGAATCAAGACTAGTCATGGCAAAGTACGTCTGTTGAGGAGTTGTGCCACCAGGGCAACCCAATAAACAACATTATTCTAGTGTTGTGGACTCACCGTGACCTCCTGGTACGGCTCCATGCCGTTGAGGACGACCTCGATGACCTGCCTGCGTAGCCTAACGCTCTGATCAGATCGGTACTCTGTGTTGGTCAGATAGAAGAGGGCGGCGCTGCCCGTTACCTGGATGCTCTTGTCATATTTGTGACACTTCAGAGCTGCTATCACCAACTAAGAAAGAATATTAGGACAGAAAAAGGTTTCATAAATCAAGCATGTATGTTTAAAATCTGCAATCAGGCTAAAAAGCAACACACATTAGCATGCAGACTAATACCCCTCTGCACCAGTTGTAACATCTATTTTAGGTGAAGGGTGATGCTAATGTTTCCTCTCGTTTTAGGAAACAAAGATGCTGTAAATCCGTACCTGCAGTGCCCGAAGTAGCTGGCTGCAGTGCTGTATCCGGGCGATATCGAACAGCTGATTGATGGCTCGATGTGCCAGTTCAGGACGAAACTCTGTGTAAGCCTCGATAGCGTTCAGCACCTGATCTTCGTTCTTGGAGCCTGTCACCTGAGTGCAATACACAAGCTTGATCTAAACGTAAAACCTAAAGTTGAAATCTAAACTATTCCTAATAATGCCTTGTTAATTGTAAAAGTGCTTTGTGTCAAAGTGTTTCTTTTTCTCGTTTAACGATGCACTTGTCAGAAGTGAGATTTACCTTGTAAGCGGGGATGTGTGTGACGTTACATAGTGTGGTATTATACAGGCCCAAAAACTGCAGAGGCCTCTTCAGGTCCTGAAAGGGATAGATACTGCTCTTACATGGCTCAATGCTGCAACAAGGACAGAGTGAGAGAGAACAAGAGAGAGAATATAAATGGGACTATCTGACACTGCAGCTATAAAATACTTTAGTAATCAAGTATTCCACTTAAAATTCCTTTGATTAATCGAGTTATCAGATAATACACAGATAAAAACAGGAAAGAACATTTGAATGGATACTGCATGAACAATGTGAGCTTTAAACCAATATATTCACACACACACACTAAGCCTTTGCAGTTATCAAAAGCTCTTCCCTCGGCCCACAGCAGGGGTCGCTACAGCAGCAAAAACAATGAATCAAGACTAGTCATGTCGAGACAAAGTACGTCTGTTGAGGAGTTTCAGCGCTCTGTAGGCTACAGTGCAACCAGGGAAACCCAATAAACAACATTATTCTAGTGTTGTGGACTAACCGTGACCTCCTGGTTTGGAAGAATAAAGAAACAATGAAGTAAACTGAACCTTAAATCTAACATTTAACTTTAAAGACATACTTATCCATCATAATAAACTGAAACCCTGCGCCGGAGAGAGTGTTATATTAATAAGATACATTAACTTTAAACACTCTGATTTCTGCTACGTTCATTTTCTTGGGTGTGATGTGCCGTTATGGTGTTGCAATGAATACACGAGTGTTGTTTTTGGTGTTAAGTTTGAAATGCTCACACACTTTTTCTGTTTTCGTTAAGGCATTTATCTTCTTTAGACGTTATTATTTTTCCTCGCCTCATCCATCATACCACTACTAAAACATAACATTATAAACAACAACTCCAATAACTCAAGGAATTGTTTCACCCCTTGACACATCATTATAGTACTAAACAGAAAAACTTCAGCCAGCAAATATCGTCCTTAATCCTTTAATGGTCAGCTCAAGCTGTAATATATTTTTACTGTACTATATTAAATAATAAAACATTATTTTTTTGTCGAACAAAGGGCAACATGGTGTGTAGCACCTCCACCTCACAGCACTCCCAGATGGGGTGGCTTGGGTCCTTTCTGTGCAAAGTTGGCATGGCCGAGTGGGTCTCATCTGAATGCTGTAGTTTCCTCCCACAGTCCAAAAAACATGCCACCAGGTAAATTGTAACCGCTGAATTGCTCAGTACGTACCTATCCAATAAAATGCATAAACCAGTGCACTGTAGTGTCGGTTCCAAGCCCGGATAAATAAGAGTTGTGTCAGGAAGAGAATTCTGTGTAAAAACTGTATTAGTGGTGTGGACCATGAACCACTGGGAACCAATGATGAGAGATCAAAATAGTGCACCACTAAGGGATAGTCAGCAATTCGCTGTCACATCATATCAATCAAAAAATAAAAAAGCGCAAACATATGAAAATGACCTAAACATAATTTGCTATTCTGTCTAATAATGTTGATATAAGCATAGAAACAAAATCTGATAGGATCCCTGCGCTTTACAATGACCCGAAACCCTATTGGTGTTTTTAAAAGTCGTACCTCGGACGCCCCAAGGCCTCCTCGATGGCTGGAACAGTGCAGTTATCTAGCATGATATGGCCTGAGATGTCCAGTGAGATGAGATTCCCTAAACTCTGAACAACACTCGTCAAGCTCTTCCTCGTCATCTTAAACTTTGAGGAGCGTTGGTTCTCGCGGGAGATGTCCAAATGCCTGGGAACAGAAATTAATCAGGACCCAAATACATCAACCAAAAAAAAGTGTTGTGGTTGTGGCTGCAAGTTTGCAAGCCGTGTACCTTAAGCGGCTCAGACTGAGCACGGTGGCGAGGAGCTCCTCGTTTACGTCCACGTTGTAGAGCACGAGTGAGGTCAGCTGGTCCCTCCACTGTGTGAGGAAAGCTGGGCGTGGCAGGATGGAAGAAGACAAGTCCAGGGCTCGGATACACTCCAGAGGCTTCAACAGAGCCTCAACATCCATCTCGAGAGGCAGATCTCCCAAATTCAAGACGCAAAGCCGTCTGAAACCCTGGAAGGTGAACTTGGTGGTGTCGTAGTACTCGTCTTCGGTATCGTCGTCCTCATCCACGTCTGTAGACTTGCGGAAGATAAAAGGGCATCCATAGAGGCTGAGCGAGACGAGTGAGTGTCGGATGTTGCGTAGGGTTCGGAGACTTCTAGCAGTCAGGTTATTGCTCATTAAGTGAAGCTCGATGAGATCCTGAAGAAATACATATTTGTTGCCAGATCAATGAAAAATATTATGAAAGTAAAACTGAGCATCCAAATAATAGAGCTGACAAGTACCAAAACCCACCTTGCTCATGATGAATACAACCGAGTAAATATAGTGAAAATCTGCTTGTTATTAATATTATATCACACATTGTTTAAGTACCTGTTTCCCGATGGCGCGGAGGTCTCTATCGTGCACCACATCATCTTTGAGATGCAGTCGGCTCAGTCTGGTGCTCCGGGGGTCTCTAAAGAGTTGAAAGAACCCATCCTGGGGTTTGAAACCACTGTCTGTGTGCACCAGCTCCATATATCTGCATGTGAGAAAAATATATTTGCAGTCGCATCAATTTTACATCCCAGTTAATAATATAATACATGTTGAATAATAAGGGCTAATCAGTAAATTGTAAAGGTCAACATAAACCGGGTTATCTGTTGGATTAGCTAAATAACAAAGCAGACAGTAAATAAAAAATTAAACTATTACTAATAAACTAAATAAGGTAAGCTTTCAAAACCATGATAACTATGTGAATCAGGCCGCTCTTGTGTACATACACATTAACGAGTTTATCACAGATTTCGCTGGGTAAGAAGACATCCGGACGGAGGCGCAGTCTGTCCCTCTCGGCCGTGTAGCACATCGTTCTTTTAAGGTTCTTCAAACAGAACACTGTGCACAGGGACATAAGGCTCTCTGGGTCGTCCCCTGCTTTGGTTGCCATGGTGAAGCACCGTTCAGGTGACGGAAGAGAGGATACAGGAGTCAGGCCTCGGTCATCTGGAATGTGCAGCAGGCCAAGCCTAACAGAATAGTAACAAAGCATCACAAAGAGTAAGTGTGTAAAGGGTCTGCTGCAGTTATTTCTCTGTTATTAAAAGACATGAAAACATGTTATGCTCAAAAGTATGTAAAAAAAGGCTTCCTTTTATCCTCACTACATGCTCACAGGCTTAAACATGTTCATTATATAAACAAAAATAAAATGTGCGGCAACCAGTGGATTCCGGATATTTTAAACCTGTTACTTTATTGCTTCAAGAGAGTCTGTTTAATTCAAATAAATTAACTGCATTTTATAAGCTTGTTATATCATTTGCTTTTATCTGGTATTTTTGTCAATGTTGCGAAATTCACATCTTTTTATTGTATACCAACATTGTGAGCTTTTCTTTTTTTATTTCCTTTTAGAAACTTCATTCAGACACTTTAGATTCATTTCACAGATCAGTTTTGCTATCAAAATCTAAATAAAGTGGAACTTCGGTTAACGGCCACAATACACATAGGGACATATAGGGACATTGTAGCCTAGTGGAGGGACAGTGTAGCCTAGTGGGTAGAGCGTTGGGCTAGGAACACAAAGGTTGTGGGTTCAAAAGTGGCTCTGCTACACGGCCACTGTTGGGTCCTTGAGCAAGACCCTTAACCCTGTCTGCTCCAGGGGCGCCGTACTGCGGCTGACCCTGTAATAGCGCTCTGACCCCAACTTCAAGACAAGTTGGGATATACGAAGAGAAACATTTCATTGTACTGTACATCTTTATATGTGTAATGACAAATAAAATTGAATTTGATTTGAAAAATTTAAATTGCTTCCATCCTAACGTGCTGCAGGCCTGAAATGCAAGAACGGATGTTTACTAATATTAATTATAAGTTAACGATTGTTAACACAGTTAAACAAATAAAATATGAATATCTCAGATTTAGTCTGTATACAATCAAAAGTCAATGTAACAACGGACATTTTGGCACTGTAAACACTGCACAGCATTTTCTTTTTTGTTAAGTGCATTTACACAAGATTCAAACACTATTTTTTTTTAAATTGTGACTTGTTAAAAATGTTAAAATACCTCGAATTGCTGTCGCAATATTTTCATTAACCAAATGCATTTTGTTATAATGAAAGAGAAACTTGACACGAAATGTGCTTCATTTGATTCTAATCAGTAAAGAAATGCTGCAACCGTTTAGGCATTGAAATGTGTTGCAGCGTGAGTCATTTGTTTCTGTAGAGTTGTTTAGTACGGCAGTATAAAATATTTGACCATTTTGCTATTCGGATTGGGTGATTGTGTGATGAAATTAGGTAATGGACGTTTTTCGGCTAGCTTATGTGTTCGCATGTAGGATTGTTTTGTGTACTGCATGAATGTAGTGAATAGACTAGTAAAAAAGGTCTGTAAAGGTCGTATTTGGGGTATTACGTACAATTCATTAGATATCACATCAGCACTGGGATTCGGAACATTCAGATCTGCTATCGTGGCTCCTTCTTGTCCGTGGATGACACAGTGATGCTCATGCACAATTGGGGTCGCCTAGAGAAATGAGAGAATTTGACATGACAAGGCCCAGCTTTGAATCTGTAAATCAAGCTGTGTGAAACTCTGGGGCGTGTCTGGGTAAATATTCCCGCTGTGCTTCTAAAAATGAGCGGAATTTAAAAATACTACCCGACAGTAATTAAAAATCTGCATCCCCAAGGAACCGGCATTTAAGTAATGAAAGCTGCGAGGCGATGAAAAGAGAGAGGGGGGGCTCATTAGCAAGTAAAGATTTTGTCAAAAGAGTTAGACAAACGATAAAAGCCAGTTATTGAAATACGTTTTACTTGAAAGTCGTGGAGAAAAATGTTGCAATCAGACCCGAGGTCTTTGCCTAAACAAATTTCAAGGCCCGTCCTATAAATACAATCGGTCGGCGAAGAATAAATTAATTTCCAATATTTTAATTAAAATCTCTAGAAGGACAAGTACATCTAATTGGGCCTTTCAGAAAGGCCAGTGTATTCATACATATATATTTAATTATTAATAGGAAATGATGTTTTTTATTCATAATAAAAAATCAAAATGATTTTTAAATAATTATGCTTATTCAATTCATTTGTTCATTGTCTGTTTTACCAACACTGTATTCTGTTAAATGTTGTGATGGCATCCCACATAGGTCACCACTCCATCACAAGGTGGAACAATTAACTAGACTGCATGTATTTATGCTGTCATACTGACATAGAAAGGATTCGCACCAGTTCATCTGGGAATCGAACTCAATCGAACTCATTTTGTCATTTCTCAGGGCAAACTAAACTTCTCAGACCGGTTCCCACATCTCCGGGTAATGCTGTGGTCCACATTACCAGGGTAAAGATGGTCATGAGTGCCCAAACACCTGGGAAATGAACACAGGGGGGCTAGAACATTTAGGCTGTGTCTTGGTTGCTTGTCATGTCTCTGTTTAATGAAGGTAGACATAGAAGAAGGTAGATTTGGAATTTGGTACACTACGGATTCCAAGTAACAATGTCAACCTGGCGTTCTTTCTACCTGTAGTTAATGATGCACAGCATCTAGTAATACTACCACATATTTATTTTATATTATGCTTTAAAAAAAACAGAGGTTGACATTGCGGTATCCTCTCATTAACATGGTAATATAGGGTTTGATGTAATTACCAAATCGTGATGAATAGGCAGCAGATCCGAGCATACCATACGATGGCCTTTCCGTGACGGGGTGGAACGATCGTCTGTCGTTCCTTTTGTCATCGCCGGCTAAGTGGATACGAACACTTTAACGCACAGGTTAACGCGAATCATATTATTTAAGACGTTCTTTCAATCTAGTCAATTACGCCTATCCGCAAGTCCTTGTTTGGAATGAATGACAGAGGTCTCCGGTTCATTCCGTCGCCATTTACACGCTTTATTTTTAATTATTAGAGGTAAACCGAAGAGAATAGATACTGTCGCAAATCTGTTTATGCTTCTTTTTCTCTTGTACTAAAGATGATGATTTAATTTGTAGCTGTCATACTAAGATGCGAAAGACTAAGAGCCTTTTTTTTTAATGCGTGAAAGTAAAAATACGTTTACGGTCCGGCCCGAACATTTACAAATCTGCTAGACGAATTTATAAACTGACTGAAATGACACTGAAATGACACCAATCAAAATCATTCAATTGCAAATTACAGTGTGATCAAACAATTACAGTTATTTTAGTTTTGGCATAACATCAGATAAACTAGTTTGTGATTATATTTAAATATGCGATTTAATTACTTTTCGCGCACAGCTCTGGTTAAAATAGACCCATAACGGTTCAAATCATTGAAGCGTATATCGGTGAGAAAATAAATAAATAAATCAGATCGATGAGCAACAAACTTTAACAAACATTATCAGGAGCTCCGATTCTCAAACAAACTCAGACAGGGTTGCCAGATTGCAACAATCTTATCCACATGTCGAAGAAAGTCTCTTACTACTAAGAGATATTTACTGCACACATTCATCAGAACACATTTATCTCGTCCATTTAACTAGCGCTGTACTCGTGCTTCACTACGATAGATAAGTTGATTGAATCATGTAAGGATTTTGGACGTGACTCCGGTGGGGCCTTACGGTCGATGTTGGTATCAAACAAACCATCGAATGTAGAAAGTGAGAAGCTGTTTTTTCGAGGACATGATAGGAAACGACAGAGCTAAGTGTCATTACTACCACACAAACTGTAGACTATATTAATCAAATCCAAACATATTACGGGTGGTATGGTGGCTTAGTGGGTCGCAAGACATCCTGGGTTGTAATAATAATAGTAATAAGTACTGGTTAGGTATCGGCAGATACTAATATTTGTACTGTTGGTATCAGTCATACAAAAGTGCAATAGAGCCAGCTCATCAGTTTTGTTTTATTCTATAAATTAGAAAAAGAATAACATTAGAATACATCAACACTGCTCATTCTGGCCAAACACAAACCCAATATATCGTAAATCTCAAAATGTTTATAAAGATATCATTTAAAAGTGATCTATTAAAGTAGCTGTTCAGAAGACGAGTCTTCAGTATTCCAGAAAATACAAATAACAAGGCTTTGTGAAAGACTGGCGTGTTTGGCGTGAACCCAACGCTACTTATCAGCCGTGGAACACCATTCCAAATACAGCACGATGGTGGCAGCATCACCTCATGTTGAGTCCTTTTCTTCAGCGGGGACTTGAAAATTGGCCCGCGTTGCTGGTAAAAATAAATCCAAGTTAAATATACGCAAGGACCCGAGCCCTTTTTTATTTCTCTTAAGAGCACAACAACTCTTGGCATGCTTCCAATGATAGACAAGAGCGCTTGTGAAGACTAGACCTCAAACCAATTTGTTCACCGACAGTCTCCGTTCAATTAAAAATTGCTTAAGCAGTTAAGTCGAGAGGAACCGCGTGTTGATTGTCTTCCAGCATTTCAGCATTTTTCCTTCAATAAATAAAACAATTATTAAATACCATTTCACAGCATTATTAATTCAGTGTTAGACATGTAACGGTGGTTGTAAATTGTATTTTATGCAATACTGTACTCGGGTAACATCTCTATTTCTGTTCTGATCACTACTCCTTTAAAATGTCCATCCATGCATTGTCTAGTTTTACCAGCGTTTACTCCTGTCCAGGGTCACGATACGAATACGTTACACACCTGAACAGGTCGCCAAGTCTGTTGCAGGCTCCAGAGACAGACACACACACTGGACAGTTTCAGTACCTCCAATTAAACTGACTGAAAGTCTTTGGACTGTGCGAGGAATCCCGGAGAACTCGTGATTTTCTTTCATTGATGGAGCATTCTTTTTTTGCTGCTTATTTATAGCACACAATATTCGCTTGCTTCTTTTTCGTCTAGTTAAATTTCATGCTAGAAAAATTCTTAACAAATTTTCACATTCAAAGAAATATCGAAATGCCTTCACATGTAAATGTTCCCAACTTTGGCGACTGTCGCCGGAACGTGAAAGCGAACCGGGATAAGGTCAGCCAGGAATTCAAATGAAAGACATTTGCAGTTCCAACAAGACCAGGAATAATGAGTACACACACATCTGAACCTCTGTCCTCGCCGGGATAATTGTGAGAGCACATCTGGTGCACTTTGAAAATGAATTGGCCCAGAACTGCAATGATAATGACAGCTTAGTCGTCTGGTAATTTAGGGAATGCCGCATTTCAAATGTCATCCTCCGTTGGTCCAAGCATTCGTACGTGTATTATAGCGAGTTTCGTGTCTTTGTTTATCTTGACGTATTTCTTTGCATGGTGTGGATAACAATTTACAACCACTTTGTTAAGGTCAACGTTTTAAACCTTAATGAACGAGTAGTGCCATGAAATCGTGTTTGCATTTTAAAAATAGTGAAAAGCGGTTCAGACGACCTGAATACATGGTACCAGGTTTTTTATTTAAGCAGGGATTCTACAAGCTGTCACCATTGACTTTCTACAAAAAAAAAACAATAATTATTTAATTATATTGATCGTACATTCGTAAATTTCGTTCCTGGCCTGAAATTTGTTCATAGGTTAAGTCAAGATGTAAGGTTCCACAGTGACATTTGTGGATGCCAGGCCACATCCACTCCGTGATATACAGACGTCTGCTTAGCACAACATCTGGCTGAGCTTAAGGCAAGTCACCGGGAGTAACAGAGCAGAATGAGCACATAATATAGAAGAGCATCCTCAGAGCCTCGCTCCTTCTGTCGGAATATACCGGCTCATCCTCCTTGGTGCCTCCTCACCAATCCAAGCATTAACTGAACACGATAAAAAGAGCTTTTTGTCCACATTTGGTGCACATTGAATGAGGTAAATTAAAGACACATGTAGCATTTAAAGAGTTTTCTCAGAATATTCCAACCCTTGACCTTCTAGATTTATTTGTATAGCTTGGCGGTGCCAGTAATCAAGGCAAGGGAGGGGCTGGCATTCTGTCTGCATGTTAAATGATATTGTAAATAATAATAATAATAAAAAACAAATGTTTGTTTTACCTTTGCCGAGACACAAGAGCTAATCGATGAGGGATAATAGCACCTGAGTATTTTTCACCCACTTTTAGTCGATATCGCCGGCTAGCGCTCCCTGGGAATTTAGCATTAAACGAATTCACCTCCGAGGCCGGCCCAGCCTCAGGGTTCATTTTCTCAGTGTGCGCTTAAGTGTGTCGTTTTCCACCCCGCCAAGAGCTAAGAAAGGCGGCAAACAGCATGAAGCACTTAAAACAAGTGCTTCCCACCGGGCACCCGACTACCCCTCCGGCTAAAAGCTGTTAGGGCGGCGGAATAAGGAGAATATGATGTAAATACCTCCTTCCCCGCGACGGCCTAAAACAAGCCCACACCAAAGCGCTCTAATGAGAGCCGAACGGGACTACAATGAAATTGTAATATCGATATCCCAGAAGCCGTAGGGTCACAGAAGGAGCTCACGATACCCGGTAAACAAAAGCGGTGGCGGACAATTTAGGGTCTCTGGACGGACGATGTGTCCCGTGGTGGCAGACTTGTTTAGCCAGGGATGGTCATTTTTAACCAAGCCCACAGATCCACAGCTTTCCTGCCCCAGCAGAGAACAAAAAGGTCATCTCGACCCCCGGCGGCCTTCGTGGCCTGCTGTTCGTCGTGTTTATCAAGTCGGATAATCTATTCTCGTCGGTCTCGACTTCAGAGTCAGTTCTGAAGGGCTCGATACCTCTTAGTTCTCTTCCCAAATCCAGCAGAAGACAACATCTGGTTCGCATCCAGGCAGTGCCTTTTGTACAGCCTGTATTTTTTTTACTCGAATGTGTATTTTACTAAGAATTGTAATTCACATCCGAACTAAGCATATTACTGACTAGATGAAAAAAGAAACGCTAAAAATATGTCTAGATGACGGATGGCCAAGACCTACAAGCACCTTGAATTTAGACATTAATTGCTAGCGAGTGTGTGTCGTGTGTGTGTGTGTGTGTGTTAATGGCTCAAAGGATTTGTGGCTAAATGGAAGAACCCAGAGGAAACACGGGCCGGTCCATCTGAAGGACGGGCGACGTTATTACCTCGGCTTTGAATTGCCTCCTGTCAAAAGACTCCTTTTGGGCCCGATCTCACAGACTTTACTCGGTTTTGGGTGGCGACTTTGACGATGCGAGGAAATCAAATTCCAAATCATCAAGCCAATTTCCCGGATAAAATCAGTTATCGTTTAAAACAAGGGCAATAAAACAGCGTGCTGTAGAGAAGAAGAAGAAAAAAAACATCTCAAAGGTATTTTTAATCAACAGAAAAGATTAGTAAATACTTTCTATAAAGATTATCTACAGATGGCTGTTGGAGCACCGAGGGCATTTTGGAGTGGTTTTTATTTGCTTCTCTCTCTACCCGCTACCACCCGTCCTACCAAGTTTTTTTTTTATCATCTCTTTCTCTCATGTGGCAGAACGAGGTCTTCTGCGCCGCTGAGTCTTCGCCCGAGACGCTCAAGCAGAAAAGAGTTCGGAAATGAACACCAACCTGACCGGCGGAGGCCTGAAGGGGCGCCATCTGCTTTGCCACCTTTAGAACATATGCATGGACGCCCCGGGTGAAAGAGAATAAAAGGGGTCCTGCAGACGGCCAGCAGAAGGCTGATATGGTCTAAAGCGGTCTACTCTCTTTGCTCATGTGTGTGTGTGTGTGTGTATGCTTGTGTGTGTGTGTGTGTGTGTGTGACCCACCAAGGTCAAAAAGGACGCCAGAGATTCACTTGGCAACGGCATACACGTTAAGTCATTTATCGCTCTTTTTTCGCTCCTTCTGGAAGCTCCGGGCTCTCACATTAAAAGAGACCTCACAAAAATAGCAGACAGACAGGGATTCTTTTGTAGCCGCCGTGTGCCCTCTAACTTTTCTTCTTTTTCTATCTAGTCCAATTTTAAAATGAGTTGTCATGACAGCAATCAGGGTTTTGTACAAAAGTAAAAGTACGTTGTATTGTCAAAATGATTTAAAATCTTTTTTGTGTGTATTATGATAAAGCATTTAAAGCTTACCTTGACTTAAGGTGTATGTACCAACCGCGTCTCTGTCTTGTTTATTTTGGTTTGTGATGCAAGTGAGACTTCCTTTCTACAGGCTACATATTGGCTACTTATTGTTCCGGGCTTACACTGTTTGCCACTCGGTGGTCACCTTCTATTCAAGTGGTTATTTTTGCCCTGTAGAACACTTACAACCACCCACCAAGGGTTCAGTTCAAGTGGTTATCTTGCTGTGTCGTGAAGTCAGAGAAGAAGTCTGTCGCTCCTGTAGAATAAGGTGAAGTGAAACATTAAAAAAAAGTTTTTTAAGCAATTAAGATTAGCCAGAACGTGCAGCATGGTGTCTAATAAAATGTAGTGAGTGAAGTGAAGTAATTATTAAAAAAGAACAAGTTACATGACCACGGTTCTGCACACAAAATAATTAAGTGGATGAATGGAAAGATAGATAGAAAGAAAGAAAAAATGATATACAGTTAGGTAGGTAAGTAAGTAGGTAGGTAGATATGTAGGTAAGTAGGTAGATAAGTAGGTAGATAAGTAGGTAGGTTGGTAAGTAGGTAGATACGTAGGCAGGCAGGCAGGCAGGCAGGCAGGCAGGCAGGCAGGCAGGCAGGCAGGCAGGCAGGCAGGCAGGCAGGCAGG
>JAOUQU010000015.1:594061-606837 GCA_028566735.1 Ammoglanis amapaensis | reverse complement strand
CTCTGACCCCCAACTTCCAGACAAGTTGGGATATGCGAAGAGAAACATTTCGTTGTACTGTACATCTGTATATTTGTGTGACGACAAATAAAAATAAACCAACCTCCCCTCCGACAAGTAAGCAGCAAAAAAGACTACAAAAATACTAGATTCCTATTTTGTATTGTTAAAATACAGCATCAGCGCCCCCTGCTGTTAAAAGTGGATATAGATTCATCATAAAATAATCGTCAAGACTTTCTATGAGTGGTTCAGCACACTAAGACGATGTCGCTATGATCCGGGTTTGGCGAGTTTAATTCCCTGCTCTGTCTGGGTCGGTAGATGGCGCTGTCTCGCCATAATGCATCGGTGGTGATTCGAAAAGACTCGTTGATTGACTGACATCTTTGTCGTTGGAGCATTACTAGTGATGTCTTGGGGGGTCGGGAGGGAGGGGGGTCAAGACACAGAACTCCTAACATCTTCCCGGACACAAGTGCTCTCACTGCTGCCCCCTAGTGTGTGTAAAAGTATTGTAAATGCCGACAAATAAATAAATCAAAGAATCGACCAAGTGAATTGATTCGTATTGATTCTTTTTGAGTCATTACATCGTTACTCTTTACTAAATTTAAACCGTCCAGCGTGAAACCGAAACATTTTACAGCTACAATAAAAGGTTTTTCTTTTTTTTTCTGAGTAAAACTGTTATTGGACAGTAATGGAGCAGGAAAGCAAAAATGAATTCCAGCTTAAATCTTAGATTTTTGTCATTCCGTTTCTCTCCTGCTCTCGCCCCGTCTCCCTCATACCATATCAGAGCTACTGTTGATTAGGCCCAGAGAAATTGCTTGTCCGGGACCCAATAACTTCTCAGCTGTGTGTGTATATATGTGTCTAAGTGTGTGCGGGATGCTCCAGGGGCCGACGGGAGCCTCCTGGTAATTGAAAAGCGAGGACACCGGCTCTGTGAGCACCATGACCTCTAATTGAGAGGGGAGTGATTGATTTCTCCGGCGTGAGAGAAACACAGCGAGTGAAGAATAGGGGGGCGGCGCCGTGCTAACCGAGGGAGGATTGAAAAATGAAAGCGTGAGCGTTTTCTCAAGGGGGCGCCGAAGACTGAGTGGCCAGAGAACTGGAAGAGACAGACCTGGTTAGATGGGCTTCGCTCCCTCGATGCTCTTTGTGTTAAAAACAGTCCCTTGTTTGAACATATTTGGAAGGGGGAGAGAGGGGTGTGTGTGTAGTGCTTTTTAATCAAACCGTACACCACGGCATTCACATCATCATCATCACACGAAGGGGACAGTCACCTTATAAGGGCCATAATATGCCTCTTTTAAAAGAAGTTAGAATAGGTCTATAGGCTCTACAAAACATGTCCATGAAGTTCTGTGCACAAAATCACTCTCACATAAACATAAAAAGAAATATTACTACTTTAATTTTCTCCAATGCGATGCGAGTCTGCGTTTGGTATTCGGAATGGATAAGACTTCTTACATACGTAGCTGTAGTTCAATCTGTCGTTTGGTGGCTGTCAAGTTTGCACCCTAAACCTCCTTAAAAATCGATCCTTATCGACTGTTCTTGGACTGGGAGATGGTGGAAGGAGGTCTGCATTGTGGTCAACAGCACAGCACTTCCTGTGGGACTTTACCAGCATCCGAAGAGCGAATCTGTAAGTTCGGGTGATGGTTGTTAGGTTGTTATTACATCACAATATGACGGAAGTTATACGTTAAACTATTTTTAATGATTGATATAAAATTGATGGATGGATTCTTTTCACACTTGATGTGTTTATAGGAGCAACAGAGGCCGACACAAAACCCCACAAATAGTAAATGTTGCTAAATTAGTCCCCAATATGTCCCCTTCAAAGCATCTTCAAGTGTCCATATGAGAAGATGATATCCAAAAATAATCAGTGGTCCAACATTAAAAAATGTCAAAGCCTAACCGTTGATCAATCACGGATTATTTCTGGCTTTATTCCTTTGATGGTCAGATTAAAAAATATCTTTATCTATATCTTTATTTGGCCCCTTTTCTCCGAGCCTTGCTCGGTTGAAAGCTGTCAAGCTCGGCTCTGATTAGTGCTCGGCGGCCCTCGACGGAGGTGTGGGACTTGGAGTGCAGCCATATTTCTTAATGTCGTGCCTTATCAGCACTCTCCAATCTCTCTCGCTGGTAATGGGAAGCCAAAGGTCAGCGGATAAGAGCGGGCCGCTGGGGCCAGTTGCTGAGGCAACCAAGGGCCGAGGGATGAGCGAGAGCGGCGGACCGAAATCGAGCGGCGGCCACTCGGAAAAGCGGCGCAAGATCTGTATCGCTATGCTGGAGAGGGGTACAGACGAGGGGTCTGTGTATGGACATCCTACCGGCTGTCGGATGTCAGATGGTCGCGGCGTCCAGTCCCGGTTCTTCATTTGAGAACGAATTCGATCTAAAAGGAGCATCATAATAAAACTGTAGCGTTCCATTTGAGAAACGAATTGCTCAGTGCGCTGAGTGGTTTGGGATGTATTGTTTACTGAGTCTGTTTACTGCTGGCGACCCCTAGTGGTGACTTGAATTACACACCCCTGATCATTCCGTATGAAGAGCCACGTCCCAACTTCTGCTTGCATTTTTTTACACTTTTTTGCAGATACCCTGGGCGACCAAAGTCCTTGGGTTCTCAGCCCCACACTTCTGTCTTCTGTTTTCTCCAGTCGTTCTTACACCATTTTGTATAAATACTGACGTCTGCTACAGAGCCAGTTGTACCAGTGAGAGAGAGCCTAGACTAGACTTTAGACTGTTGTGCTAGTGATCGATTAAATATGGAATGTTTTTTTTATCTGTATATAAGCCGATATGTAAACCATCACTGGACCGTTCTAGTACGGTCGTACTGTTAGTTTGGGGAGTACACGACAGCATCTCTGTACACCTGACATGACAGATCAGGCCTCCAATCAGCTAAATTAAAACTGACCGCTCAATTAGTTGCTCGGATTGGTTGGAAATTGGTTGAATCCAGGTCACACCAATTAGATGTAGGAGATTGTGAACACGTTCTTCGGGTGGCCAGTAAATGTTCTTGGGTGCCCTTGAATCCTTCTGTGCTCGTTTCCTATCGAGCTCAAGAACTGTAGGATGAACCAACAATTCCTTCAGCTCACACGGCAGATGAGGCAGAAAATCGTTTTTAGGAAATCTGTTTCAGTTGAGTTCTATGCTGGTAAGATGATGCTCCTGGAGAATAAATCATGTCCTAAATGGGTCTATCAAACATCATCGAGATTCAGACGTCTAAACGTCTTACCATCTCCGATGGCGGATTTTAATTGTGTTTTTTTTAGTCTCTAGGTAACCATCATGTTGTTCCAACGATCCCCATCAATGCTGCATTCAATTTTGGATTTTAAATGTATTAAATATTAACAAGACTCCCATCTAGTGGTTATATGATGCAACAACAACTGATAGTGTGTTGGAAACAAAAGCAGCGTTTTTATTGCTTTGATACGATCTGTCTAGGCAGCCGTGGCCTGGTGGTTGGAGAACCAAGCTTGAGATCAAAATGTTGCAAGTGTGCTCACTGATGCCCCTAGTGTACAGTATGTTCATTATTGTGTGTAAATGTGTCTTTTACTGCACAGATTGGGTCCCTGCGCGTGTAAAAATGCACAGTTGTGCTAAATTCAGACGTACATTAATAAAGCGACGACAAACAGAGGATGTGAATGAATCAAAGCTGTTTATTTGATATTAATAGCAGAATATACAGCACTACCATCTGATGATAGTGAGAATCAAAACAAGAGGTACAAAAGGAAACGAAAGATAGGAAGAAAGAAACGCCGGATGCAGACAGAATACACTAATGTGCATCGCAATGGTTGAGCGGAATGTGCTAAACAGCCGACACACACGGACACACAAACGGAATTTTTTAATCTTTAAAGTGCCCAATAAATCCAGACCTTGAATCATTGAAACATGTAACACTGAAAGACATGATCTTATCCATCACACTTTACTCAAACACGGATAATAATACTGCAAAAATGATTTTAAAAGGAATAACAACAACAACAAAATCAGAAATCAGACTCAATACGATGTGTTCATAAGACGGGGTTATTAATGACATGCACACAGATCAAATGCTTAGGTGACTTAGATTGCGATATTGCAATACGTTACGCAAAACTATACCTCGCCATACATTAAATAAAAAGAAATAAAACATTCGAGCGTAAAACAAAACAATAAAATGTTGTATAATGTGCTCACGAGACTGAAATGAACAAACCCGAAGACTCAAGACACATTTCGACCTCATTTAAACGAATAAAAATGGAAAGTAAATCATACAAGAGTAAACATACAACATTGGTTATCTGCCTTGTTGTTCTTGTTAAGATGCATTCATTCATTCATTCATTCATTCCATCCCCCAATCTAACTCATCTAACCAAGGGTGCCCAACATGTCGATCATGATCAACCAAATCATCGCACAGTGCACGACGACAGATTCTAACAGATCGACTTGACATGAAATGCGCCCACTGTTTCTTTCAATTGTGCTTTGCTTAAATCTCCACCTAGTGGACATTCGGGCAAATGCGCTTTATTGTAGGTGTGTGTTCTCTTCACATCCGTCCTTTCTTGACCTTCCCGTTCTGTATGTTAAAGCCGACCAACTGGACCAACAGTGCATTCGCAAAAGTTCCAAACTTTTTATAAGGTAGTTTAAAAGGTAACTCAGGCCACAACCGTACGGTCACCAACAGTCCACAAAGATGCTTAAAATAGAATAAAAACATAAACAAGAAGCATGAATAAAGTGAAAATACTGTCCGGAGAATCAATACTGGAACTCAAGGTGTCGTCGTGGTACTTATACAGTCAATGTTAATACTTTGAGGTGTTTTATTTTTTGAATAAGCTTTACGAATGATAAAAGAAAAACAAAATGCAAATCAATAGGATTGAATTATTATTACTGATGAGCAACAAACAACTGAAATCAATTGAATGGTTTTGTTCGTGTGGCTCTTGTGCACAATTATCAGTGTTTAGCAGACGCCTTTATCCAATTGAGGGTCTCGCTCAAGGGCCCTTGGAGGTACCAGGACTTAAACCGGCGACCTTATCACTAAGACATCGCTGCACATTAATGCTATCATCATATTCATCGTAGTCAGAGTTCAATTTGATCCGTTAGCAGGTTTGATTTCTATTTTAATGAAGTTTTGGTGTATTTGTTCAGTTTTAGGCATTTTTATTTCTTTCTATTCTTTGATGTCTTTCTATTTACCCTGATAAAAGTACAAAATAATATTTCACTTCTGTATGCAATACAATATATAGTTGATTGGTCTTTGAAATGGTTTGTTATGTGACCTGTTAACTGTTAAAATAATTTAACAAATAAAAACAGGTATCAAATTATCATGATATTAACTCAATACATTAAACAATTGGGCTTTAAGAGCGGTCAAATGATCTGGTTTTGGAATACGAGAAAAAAAAAAAAAGCTTGATAACAGAAACATTTGCAAAATTAATTAAAACCAAAACGATTATAAAATAAAATTATACAACCATGCACATCAGGAACATTTTTATTGTTAAAAAACCTAATGAGGTTGTGTGTTCGACCCACACATACAAAAACCAGCACAATTTGGGAAGTTTGAACAGTCACTATATATAAAATAAATCGATATTATATTAGATGTTTTTTCTTTTAAAATAAATCAAAATCTTGGTACTTCTTGCCTTGATTTGGCGAGAATGGTTTAGAAGATTGTCGGATCTCGTTCCGTGATGTTTCTGGCATATATTTGGAGTCTTTGGCGAGAAATGGCAAACAATTGCATTACTGCTTTATGCACGATCGTTTAACCGTAATCATAAAGCGTCATTTAATAATAACGAACGTTCTGCTGCACGTTGATTCTTTGGTACTCTGGGCAGAGATGCTTCAGTTCGGCGCGACTCCATATGTACACATGGCTGAGTAAAGCTCTGTCAGGCTGTCATGCAAAATAAAAACAGGACGTCTTGTAAACATGAAGCTATTAACCATGATGCGCTACGCAGCTAGCGGCTAGCTAAAGGCGAAACTACTACTCATGCATAAAATCGGCGCTTCGGACGGAAGCTGCTAAACTCCGTCACTACGACTTCGAACATACTGAGGACGACGAGAAAAGTCGTCGAAACTGGTAGCAAAAATAGAAAAGAAAGAAATACGCCTGCTGGGAGAACTAGCCTACGACTGCATAGCTGGACGCTCCTCAAGGGTGCTTTAGATAGCTAACAGTTTGAGGTCGAATCTAGAGGTTCTTCATTGGTTTCAAGAGTTCGAGCCTGTTGATGTTCGACTAATCTACTAACTGGAACCTGGTTGAGTTTTTCATTCATCGTCTTTATCCAAAGCGACTTACATTTACAACAGAACACCATTTTGAGCAATCGAGTGTTAAGGGTTTGGTCAAAATGTGGCTTGAACCTTGACGTTCCGGTTTCCAGCCCTATTACGGCTAAGCCATCACTACCACTCAGTTATAAATTGATGACTTATTCAACTGAAAGACTTTTTTTAGGTTTCACACAAAACCAATCAGGGTTAGAATCTTGGTGTTCTCCTGGAATTCCAAACCAAACTTCTGAAGCAGTTCTTTCCAGAACCATAATTGTACATCAAATCTCCCAACCGGACCAATGTAACATCTTACAGGGCCAAATGGTTTTAACCATCCAAACCGGTGAACACCAGAATCCTTCACACAGTGTAAATGCAAAAAAAACAAAAAAAAAACAAGCCAAGACCATCCTGGAACCAGCGATGCCCGTCTAAGCTGTTATTTTCCTATTCTTTCTCTTTTTTTAAAGCTGGAATGGATAGAAATATGAATACTGTGTAACTCTGATGTAATTTCTGGTTAAATCGAACCCCAACCATCATGTATAAACATAGAAATAAAAATAGAGTCTAATATAAGCCGGCTTTAAGAAACAGACGGCGAAAATAAAAGATCCCTTTTGTACCACAAAGAAAAGAAAATGTTCAACATCAACGAGAGATCGGGAGATAAGACAAGCATTTGCTCTTGGTAAGCGCACCCATTTGGTGGAATATTACAAAAATGAAATCACAACTTAAAACGTATAAAGCTTTTTTTCTGTCTTGTAAAGTCACAGTTACCAAAAAAGAAGAGCAAAGTGAATAATTTATTACATACACTATAATAACATTACCCTAAACACTATTATCTATGAGGTATATCTGAGAAAAATTTTGGTAAGGAAAAGCACGGTCTGCGCTCTCGCCATGTCCTTTCACTCGTGTGGTTTTTGGTTTAAAGCTATACAACCGTCGAGTAAAGAAGAGAGAGAGTGAGAAGAAGACTTTGGTATGTTTTTCTTTTTAGTTTGGTTTCTTTCTTTGCGTGATTGCATTGCGGAGCATCGCTAGACCTGGCGGTGCTGAGGTACACACAGGAAGAACGAACACATACAGGTGAGGGAAAGATCGCTTTGGTTCAAGCAAGGCACTCATCCCGTGGTTATCATACTTTGAAACGAAAGCGCTCACCAAAACTTCCAGTTGTTATTCAACTAAACAAAGGCCGAGTCTAGCCTACGACATAAAGGAGGAGACGGGGCAGGAGAACGTGTCTGGAACTTTGACTATTTCATTGGTTACTTTTCGGGCTTCGCATTCTTGGAGCGACCGACTTAACATCTTCGTTCGGATCAAATTTCGGATCGTCCGAATAAATTACGACATAATAGCGGCAGCTTTTAAATCATCGATTTATTCTGTCTTGATGAATGATTTTGTTCGGCATGGCGTGTATTAATTCCTTTTAATAAAAAGTATTAGTAATAAAATAGACATTTAGTACATAGTTTAATATAAATCTTATATTTGGAGCTAATATTAGGATCTAAGAGAGAAGATACTACTCAGTGACTGTGATTTATCAGGGTTGATGTGGATTATTCAGATAATAATTACAATGTGAATAATAAGAAGTGTTTATTTTGTATTTCTTTGGTATCTGAGGTTCTGGCTGCTTGGAAATATTCAGAGCCAGAAACGTGTCTGTGTGTGTGTGTGTGTGTGTGTGTGTGTGTGTGTGTGTGATTGGTTTCTACAACTGACAGAAGATATGGTTTATGGAAGTGAAAGCGTAAGAGTGGAGCGCAGACCGTACCACAGGGAGGAAAGAAATCTTTGGTATCTTTGGTTTCATCAACACGATTAAAATTACAAATGGAAAGAAACTCAGTGAGGTAGCCTCTTTGGTTCTCACTATAGAAATAGAAAGACTTTTTTTTTACACGCACACGAGTCAGTCCTGGAAGCAGCTAGTGTTTAAGGGAATCCTCCGGAATCCTACGACCGAAGCGACAGACGGACGGCCTCTCAGCGTCCCTGCTCTGCGAGCTTTTTTTGGTTTTGATCTTTGGTGAGTTTTGGCGTGGACGCGCCTGTCCGATCCGTGACGTCAGGAATGAAAGGTTGTTGCTTGTCCTCTTGTCCGCATCGTTGTCCACGGCGAGCGGGACGGAGACGCTTAATCGATGACAGATTTGGAGATACAGTGCTCATTCAGCAAACATCCATCAGTAGATTGCTTTCATTTCAAACAAACGGCGGTAAAACCAACACAAATAACGAAACGAATACGTTATCATACCGAACTGCTAGCATTGAAACATTCCTCTAACATCTACGGGAAATTAAATACCTTGCTTTTTAAAGTAAAGCTAACTACGAATAAATTAACACAGCCGTCGCATCTTGGATGCGCCGGAGCCATAAATATTCATCCCAACAATTAAAGCTAATTAAATAACATTAAATAATTAACAAGCCAGGCATGTGTACTATAAATAAATACATCTGACAGTGTCGGACACTCGAACAACCCGGAATAAAGGAGAAATTAAAATGTAAACTTTGGTAAGCTACTCAAGGAAAACAGGATCAGGAATTTGGCAATCGACCTCAATCAATCATACAAAATATAAATTACATAGAATTAAATAATCATATTGCAAAGAAATCAAAAGGAAATAAAGAAGTTATCATCGAAACGTTATCGTTCACTCTCATGCGGCGAGGAGGAAAAACCAGCGGTGACCATATGAAGCATTTTTGGTTGGATTTCTCGACCTGGTTGAGGTGAGAGTGGAAGTGGGCTCCGCCCGCTCGTGTAACATCGCCCGAGTCGGCGGAGCATCTTTGGACTTGAAGCTATAAAGAGAGAAACCGAGAGATAAAGCTATTCGACCGATTGATCAGCAGTTTCTTCTTTCTGAAGTGATGGACCGGAGTCGGGTGATTTGATGTCGTCGGTGGTGTCGTTGTTCCCACGCCGAGGTCCAGTGTGTGCGTCATGCATCGTGTATCGTGAGGTTGTTGATCCTCACCGGATCACTTTAGATTACCTGATCTCTTTGGGTGCAGACTCTCTTGCCAACACGGGAGCTTCCGATTTTGATTTGGGATCTGATTTATTGTTTATTAATTCTCATTATTAACAGTTAGCACACTCCTGGTTAAATGTTAGTATTTGTTTAGGTGTTTACTTCTATTGTGCCACTCGTTAGGCAAGAATTACAGTTTTTGTACCTGTGTCAGACGATGCTAAATTTAGAGGAACGGCCAAATTAACACCAACATTTTGGTGTTTCGGTGCGTGAGATGATCCTCGCTGGAACGTTATCAAATCCCGACATCATGCTCCCGTGTTTGAAGAGAGACCCTCTATGAGAAACCACACATACAGTCGTTTTGCACACGAGTACATAGGACATATGTTCACCTCTCCATGGCTTTGTACGCTCGCCCATGGACATGGCGTCCGAACCAAAGCGACCGATGATGGACGAGAAAACTGCTGTTTGTTGTGTTTAGGAATCTTTGGTATTGTAGCTGATGAGGTTCTTGTTGTTTTCCCATTTTGGTGAAAAACTGCATAGGCACACGTTACAATCTTCAACTTGTTTGTTTTGTTTTTGGTGAGAGTGAGAGACATTTTTCCGTCTGCTGCTCGAGCACGTATTTTCTCAAAAATCTGAGACCCTTCCAGCCCCGATCTGCTTCCGTTCCCGTTTCCCTCGACCTCGACGTATAGGAAGCGGACGTTCTCGGAGTTCTCCTCGGCCGTCGTGGTTTTGTTCTTCGCTGTTCCGTTGTTCTGTTTTTTTTTTTTTTTTGGTATCTTTGTTTTTCTTTAAAGAGTTTTTTTTTTGGTTCGTCGAACAGTTAGGTGCAGAAAAAAAGTTTCTTTGGTTTCGATTTGTCAATAAATAGAAAAAGTCTTTTAAGTGTCCATCGTGAAGGATCCGTAAAGCCTTTGGCCTGGTCTGGAGCGGGACGAGGGGGCTGCGTACTGGCTTACGGGGGCTAATGTTTTTTTTTTAAACAGGACGGGAACAGGACCGGTAGAACGTACGCTTGTTTGGCTTAGAACGGAGAGTCTAGATTTGTGTTACGAAGCTTTGAAATGCGAACTAGTCGGCATTGGTGTATTAGATTGTCCCCTCATTCTATTATAAAGGCCCTGATTGCCGATGCTAGTTTACTTTCATTTTGCTTCCTAACTAATCCTAAACAATCGATTCTAACATGCAAATAATACAATCCTGGTATGTAAGATATAATGATCCATGAGCTAAAAGTGTCTGAAAATCCTACAGAGAATCATTTGATTATATAATAATTTGGTATATTGAAATTATTTCCACACAAGAACATACGTAATCATCACTAACTGATGCCAAAACCTTTATTACCACTAAATGTATTATTAATATCACCTACTGATTTAATTTCTGTTTTAATTTCTTTATTTAGGGACCCAATTCTGCTCTTGATGTTCGGTTGCTTCATACTAATTACTCCTTTTCCAAGGTGGACGCCTAAAGGTCCTAAACCTAAACCGTTAAGGATCTGAATTGGTGTTATATTTAAGAGGATCCTGTCGGACCCAATTCTAAATCAGGATCAGGACTAGACAATCGGTCGACACTATTCTGTTACAGTTTTACACTGGGGTCAAAGACTGGTCATCACTATAAGGGGTGGCATTTTGGTATTTCCTTAAATTTGAGAACTTTAACTGGCGCAGTGCTACATAAAAGAAAACATAACGAAAAGATTGTGAATGTTCTTCAGTCGCATTGTAGAAACAGCTCCTGAGTTTTCTCATGATTGAAGAACAAATTCTGTGGTCCAGCCTCTTTAGTTCTATTGCAAATGAAATGTGCTTTGGTTTTGTGCTCTGCGTGTCTGCGTTTGCGCTCGTTTCGCTTCGTCTCGCTGTGATAGATTTGTGCTTGCGTCCCTGCCGATATCAGACTGCGTCAAATCAATCAGGATGCTTCTACAATTACGCGCAGGAATAGAAATATTTGAACGGATCATTACGGATGAATGGATCGTTGGCGATGCGTGTTCCTCACGTCAGCCAGTAATCAGCCCCTCTGACGTCCACACGTCCAGTTCATTCTTTGGAAAACATTCAGCCGGGGACTCGAACCCGAGCCTCGCCCCCCCTCCCTCCCTACCCTCCCTATCCGTCTGAAACTATCAGACTTTGGTACAAGTGCTGGATGCCGACGAGGCTCCGCCAGGGCTGCCCTCGTCCATCCATTTGTCCAGGCTGCGTCGTCGCGCGTTCATGAAGAAGTTGCTGACGGTAGTGAGTTCCAGTCCCAGCTGCTGTGAAATGGTCAGCTGCATCTCTTTAGATGGGCGCTTGTTCTCTTTGAAGATGGCCAGTAACGTTCTCCGCTGCAGGTCGGTGAAGACCAGTCGCGATTTCTTTGGTGTGTTGTTCCTGTCCTTGCCGGAGTCTTGTTCTTTTCTTTTGCATGCTTCTCCAGGAGAGCCAGCGGGCCGGAAAAAGAAAGAAGAAGAGACAAAATAGTGTATTAATGTCCAGTCAGAAACATTTATTCATATTACTAGTTGACGGAGGTGAGAGAGGTGAGAATCAAACCCAAGTCATGAAGAACTGTGTGTTGTAAGATTAAGAATACACTCACAACGATAAAATTATTATTAAATTAATAAAACTGGCATCACAACATGATATATATGTGTATATATATGTATTATACAAATCCTGGCAACCTTGTGTAATGATGTCAACCAGGTGATGTGGAGAGTATCAGCGCCCTCTGCTGTTCAAAGTAAATATTAATCCATTTGACATGCAGTACCATTTCGAATCGTGGCACATGTGCATGGCACATAGTACCCCGTAACCTTGTGTAGTGCTGTCAGCCAGGTGAAGTAGACAGGGCTGACTCCCTCTGCTGTTCAAAGTGAATATTGATTTGTTCATCATGGCACATGCGTATCGATTTTTAACCGTCTTGGGGTGCCGTATTGGTAGTTCAACCCTAGTTAAACCTAGTACAAGAATACCTTGTGTCGTGATGTCAACTAGGTGGTGTCAGAGTGACAGCACCCTCTGCTGGTCAAAGTGAATATTGATTCGTTCATCATGGCACTTGCGTATCGATTTTTAACCGTCTTGGGGTGCATCCTTACGACCCCTGGTTGAACTTAGTATAAGAAAACCTTGTGTTGTGATGTAAACTAGGTGAAGTGGAGTGTCAGAGTGCCAGCACCCTCTGCTGGTAAAAGTGAATATCGTTTCGTTTGACATTACCGATTCGTTTCAAGACTCATGTGAATCGATTAATTGTCTAAACCCAATACTGGCACACTTATGTATTCATTTACTAATTTGATTATAT
>JAOUQU010000015.1:522678-535141 GCA_028566735.1 Ammoglanis amapaensis | reverse complement strand
CTCTATATATATATAAATATATATATATATATATATATATATATATTAAACAACAACAAGAAACAAAAACAGAGGAGAAAATGTAACAAAAACATTTATTCCACATGATTTAAATAAAAAAAAGATTTTGGTCCAGTTTACCAATAATGAAGTTCCATATACATATAAAACACATTTATTACAAGTGAATGTAATGGTGAAAGTTGTATAATAAAGTGCATGTCTAATCAGGTGTAACTTTTTAAAAGCATTTGTCATTGTAAAATTATATAACGTTTCATTTTAAACATAAAACAGTGCAAATGTATTTCACACTTAGCATTTGTTTATCCATATCGCATCATTTCTATTTCTATTGAATATATCATTCATTCGTTTTGTTTGTACTGTTCTTAAAATGATGTGGGAGATATATAATCAAGTATCAAAAGATTTAAAAAAACAATATTGTAAGTCAATAAGAAAAAAAAACACTATTTAAGTAACTGTTTTAGTTAAGAGAAAATTAAATGAATAACCCAAACATCACACTTTTATTTAAACCCAGTTTTTATATAGACAAACATGAACACAAACATGTTAGTGTCTTTATAAAACATCTTAGCAAAATATAGCCAAGGCTTTTTTTTAAATATGCATAAATAGCATGAAAATATTTTCTCCATGTAAATCCAAACAAATGACGATATCAATTCAGATTTAAAAAAACATTAATATCAAAATGTTGGACTGATTGTTGGTTTTCATTTATGTACACCACAAGCACCTGCAACACATTTCAAAATCGAAAGTCATTCTTATTTTTATTTTATTTATTGATTATTTTTTAGAAAAAAAGGGATTTCTAAAAAGACATTTCAAGTTTGTTCTCCAACAACACATCTTTGGGTGGTTTAGATATTTCAAAATCTAAATACGTTACAGCAACTAACAACTTCACCATTAGATTATGTATGAAAAATGAAAAATATGTACAATAGTGCATCCCAGGCATCAAAACAAAATAAATACATGTAGAACATTTTCATACTGCAGGATTTTCTCAATTGTGTTTTAAATAAAATGAACGGAAGTGAGATCAGATTTATTTTAATGAACAGGTTCCAAAAAATCATTTTAATTTATAATATAGGAGTTCAGGGTGTTTAAAAGATTTTAAAGACTTGAAGAGACAAAGTTAGATGTAATTCTACCACCGCGTGTCTTAAATAATTTGTGCAAATCTTTCATATTTGAGTTTAAACGTTAATTTGCTATGAAATATATTACGGTACTATTGTGGAGGCGAAGCGATTCCTTAAATGCCGTTTATAACGTGACATGGTCTGATTGTTACTTTTGTACTAATATGCTAATATGCTTTTAACCCAAATTAAAATCAACAAGTTATATATATTTTTATTCACATTAGCTAGTTATAGCATAGACTGCAAAACATTTTTGCATAGTGGTTTTTTTTAATCAAGACTAAAGTACAAAACAAGCATGTCACTGTTTTCTGATGGAGATTTTGTCTAATTCTATTTTTAGACTTACCTGTAGAACTTTGGAATGAATGATTGCACTTTAAAGTTTAATATACCCTTGTGAAACAATACAGAAGCATCGGACAACCAAAAATTATAAATACAAATCTTTTCGTCAAGCCCCTGTGGTAACATTTTACAAAGCTAACAATAAAAAAAGACATCAGTTTAGCCTTAAAAATTCAGTTTATTACAAAGCTTCAGAGTCGAGCCTGTATTCTTCTCAGTCACCATTTTAAAGTTTGTGCATGGCCAAAAACGAACGGGGTCAGTTTGCGGCCTCGGGAACGGGTGGTGCTCGGTCCAGTCTCACGGTCCAGGGGTCAGGGGCTGGAGGGTAGAAGGTTGGGTGTGCTAGGACGTCCTCTCTTGCCAGGGTAAATGCAAACACCCCCCTCTTCCTGTCTATATCCTCTGAGATAAGCTTCCTGCCAGACAGACTTTCTCTGCCGCCGTTGCCATCCAGACTGTGGCTTCTGTCAGTCAGATGCTGTGGTGCTACAGGTGCACCGAGAGAGGGCAAACGCCGAGTCTGATCCCCTTGGAGTGGGTGGGTCTCTTGTGGGTAGAGAAAGCCAGGGGAAGCACGCCAGGCGGAGGAGGGTTTCCGGCCTCTGCGTGGCCGCGAGACCCGACAGCTCTGCCTCTTGATGTGCCGGTGCAGATGGTCTGAGCGGGTAAAGCTCTTGTAGCAGTGCTCACACTGGTACGGCCGCACCCCTGTATGGATGCGTAGGTGGTTTTTTAGGTCATAGTTGTGCACAAATTTGGAGTTGCAGTGCAGGCACATGTAGGGTCGCTCTCCGGTGTGCTTGCGCATGTGGATCTTTAGCTTGTCCTGTCTGAGAGAGGGAAAGATGTGGGTTGTCAAGTGACTAAATCCAGTAAAAACTTCAAATGAATTGAGCTTAATGCACCAACCCACACACACACACCCACACCCCCACACACACACACACACACACACACACAGATTATGCTCGAAAGACTTGAAACCAAGCAGGTGAAACTTGCCCCGTAGACGCGGAAAGGATGAGAGAGCGAATGGGTTTTTGCTATGTATCATTCGATTCATGTGGTAAACTAAATGAACAATTCAAAAAGTAAAATTATTTTCGGGTTTCTTTTTGTCAGGAGCTTTTGTCATCTAGTGTGGCATCGGAGAAGTAAATCTAGGTTGTATTTTCTTACTGTGACACTAAATCTAACCACATGACTGCCAAAAATGTTTCGCAAAAAGTGGGGGTATATTATTTGACAGACTCTTATGCCCATTTGCCCTCACTCTCAAACGTCTGCGTCGAAAAGTCACATTCTAAACTTTCCATTGCGCTTTCTGACTAACCTCCAAAGAGCTTTTAAAATCTTTGATCTATTACTAGGTAATTATCCGTACTGGCTTTCTTTGCCATTCTTACCCTTTACTCTGAGAACTTGGTGCTCCCCTCTTGGGCTCATATGGCACCTTCGGCTCATATGATTTAAAATGATAATTTGGTCTCAAGTCACCAGGCATGACCAGCACTTCAACTTTCACACCCATCCAGTGTTGGATCTCGCTTTCCTACAAAGCGTGTGTTTTCGAGATTACCATTCCATGGAGGGGGTTGTTGGCACAGCAGCCTTAATATACCCTCCTGGGTGCAATCTATCTTCCCCTTTAAAATATGCTACTCTTAGTCTGAGTCTTACCTCGTGAAGCGGACCTCGCAGATGGTGCACATGTAGGGCTTCTCACCCGTGTGTGTCCTCATGTGCCGAGGTAGTTTGCCTGCGCCCTGAATCACCTTGTTGCAAATGGGACACTGTTGTGACGCTTTGGGCTTCAGCTTCCGCTCTTCCTCCAGCTGCCACGGTGGAAAGAGTGTTCCTAGATGGGATGCTGAGAGGAAACTCAAGTAGTTCCGCAGGTCTGTCTCGTCCTTTATCTGTCTGAGAGACGATTCATGGCCAACGCCAACAGGGAAATCTTTGAGAAAGTCTCTCTGGTGGACAGAATTAGACAGGTCATCTTTTATCTCCTCTTTGATCACCTCTTTCTTGATGGCAAGATCTAACGGCCTATTGTCTAGTGAAGGCAGCGGGTACGGATGAGGTTGGCACTGGGGATCTAATATCTGTGGGAAGCCCGGAAACTCTGCAGCCCATATCGGAGGGTAAAATCCCGGAAGTATAGAAGAGAAGCTTGAGCTTCTTTCTAGCCCTGACATTTTAGGGTAAAGTCCTTCCTGCAGTAGGGACTCGATTGAGAAGTCTTTTAATGACCTGCCCTCCAGTCCTTCTTGCTCTCTGGGCTTGTCTGCATTATTTAAGCGCTTCTGAGAGTTGATTTGAGAGTCTGAGGATGCTCTCTGTTGGGAGGTACATGCTGGACTTTCAGATCTTCTGTCCTCTTTATCAGTTTGGCTTCCTCGGTTCTCTGAAACATCTGATCGTGCAGATCTTTCACTCACGTCGTCCTCATCGCATTCCTCACCCTTGCGTTCATTTAAATCCTTTTCGGCATCTACGACCATCTCTTCTTCCTCCGCATCGTCCTCTTCGTCTACTTCATCGCACTCCTCTTCCTCTCCCTCCCCTACCTCACGACCAGTGCCTCCACCTCCTCCGGTGTCCATGATCTCCAAACAAACGTTAATGATACAGGGGATTTCCAAGAGCTGTGCCGCCCCCAGGATCTCTTTAACGTTAGACGGTGTAACAGTCAGCGTAGACGTGTATGCAAACTCTAAAATGGCAGTCAGGGATTCTGGTGCTACAAAGTCCAGCTCGTAGATACCATGTTGCCTGGGGTCGCTGTTGCTCGTAGCCATTGTAAAGAGTTTCTTAAAGTACTGACTGCATGCAGCCAGCACCGAGCGGTGCGTGTGGTACTCTTGGTCTTTCACCACCAGGACCACGTCGCAGAGGAAACCATCTCGACGCTGTTCGTTTAGACTGCAAAGGACATCGCTGCTGTGGTTGGGAAAGGGGATCCCGATGAGGTCCTCCTCACTGTTGGCCATAGTCTTAAATGAATCTACAGAAAGGAGGAAACATAGAAACAACTTCAGTCAAGAGAAGTGAATGAAAAAATGTCATACAGGAACTTGACCGTGTCCCTACATAAACGCTTTTCAGCGCTATCCAAATTCTTTCTGCTTTTCACAATTTCTCTCTTGTACTCGAAGCTTTTCATAAGCAGACGATGTTATTTCAGATCTGACAGAACTAGAAATGCTACTCTTTTACACCTCCAGCTATCATTATTGCTTTAGTCTAAGTGACATTTGGAAACAAAACACAGGAAGGCAAAAGGGGTCAAGGCTTTACATAACAGACTTAAGGAAAGGAATTAGCAGGGCAAGAGATGGTTTTATTCACCACGGTTGTCTTTCGTCTCTCAACCAAATTCATTCTTTTGTGTGTTCAGTACTCGTTATTTTGTTCAAGTTCATATTGTTTGTTTTGCAATGCGTCTTTTTTTAATCGTCTCCCTGTCTTTAGCTATTATTAAATTTAAATGCATTAAGTTAAGCTTGTTTCAAAATACCTTGTTTCATGTAGAAGAACTTTTATCCGAACAAACTGTACGTGTGATGTTCAATCTTCTTACTACCATCACTTCGAAATAAAACTTGGTAAGATCAAACCGTTATAAGGTTCAGTTTCTTTTGGAAACATGTGAAATGTAGAATGTATTTTTTTTTTGGCAGTGACCGAGTCACCGTTCTTCCCATGAATATTTGAGCAACACCATTTCTGAACTAGTTCAAGTTCAGTTCATACATGCTCAAAGTGAACAGTTCACGTTCAAACTTCACAATTTTAATTCTAAACTAGTTCAAAGTTCAGTTCATTTCAAATAAATACTTATTTTCACACTACAAGCTAGAAATCACTTTACGTTCTTTGAAATGCTGCTCCAGCCCCTCTCGTTCTTGTCTTTGTCTGTTACGCAGCGTTGCTCCGCCTACCCCGCTCTGCTGCAATGCATCATGGATAACGTAGTGCGGAAGCCAGTATGTTATTAACTAGCCGGGATGTTAACTATTCTCAGCCGGACACTACGTTGCCCACAATGCATTGCGCATACAGGAGGGAGGAACCAGTGAGAATACAGGAGGGAGGAACCAGTGAGAATACAGGAGGGAGGAACCAGTGAGAATACAGGAGGG
This sequence comes from Ammoglanis amapaensis, assembly GCA_028566735.1. NCBI lineage: Eukaryota > Metazoa > Chordata > Actinopteri > Siluriformes > Trichomycteridae > Ammoglanis > Ammoglanis amapaensis. Next base: position 529,458 of record JAOUQU010000015.1, on the reverse strand, counting down.
AGGAACTTCCTCTCGCTGCGTTTCAAAAGAGAAAAAGGACGTCACGCAGTTTTCAATGAAAAACAAATTCCAACGTTCATTTCCTGTGATGTCGGCCGTTCATGACACATAATGTGAACTCATTCACGTTCAAGTTCTTTATTACAAAATGTGTTGCGTTCAGTTCACCAAAAAACCAGCGTGTTCAATGAACGCATTCACGCACAACACTGGCGGCAGACATATTGTACCTGCAGATTCGCTCCGAATGTTTACACTGCTTTTATACAGAGACTTCTGGCAACACTGTCCTTCATTCACAGCTATGAATAGATCATAATCTCAGAGTGTGTACTCGGGCGGTCACTCCAGAAGCTTGGATGGATGCTTTCAGATGCCCGGTCCAAATTAGCCTTGTCGACTAGCTCAGGACCAAATGAGCACTTTTACCTGGCATCACCGACCAACATCTGTACGTCCACTCAGAATCAAGACTTCTACCAATCAAGCGTTGAACATCTTTGCCACTGTTGCTAGGAGACATTGGCTATAATTACCAGTCTATGAGATGTAAAGAGTGATAATGAAGGGGGGGACAATAAAACGTGGATTTATACGAGGAGAAATAGTTAGGGGACGCGGTTAGCCGCTCTTAACGTAATGGGGGATGGTTATAGATAATAACTCCACCAATTTTGGTAAATAAAGATCTAAACAATTCAGTTCATTTCATGTTAAATTAGTGTTGATAAGACAAGCTACGATCTAACCCACCAAACATCTGTAAAAATCTATTTTAAACTTGTGACCTGCTCAAAACTCCAACACTGACAACTTGTATATGTCATATGCAAATTAGATTTTATGATACCTATGGGTTTGTTGCTCTTTTGAAAATGTTTAATCAATAATAAGTCAATGTATTAATAAAAATGACCATTGCTGAATAAATACATATCAATAAAAGATATTTTCATTAGTGCGGCGCTGTTTAGCTCAAATTAACTCCGTTTCAGGGTAAACAAATGCTAAAACATTGACACTAATCTAGGCCCGGTTAGATTGGCCAATCCAGGTTCTGCAGGTTTTTGTGGGGTGAGTACTCAGGACCCCATAAAAGCCACAAGTCAAGTCTATTTTATTTCTATAGCGCTTTTTACGATAGACATTGTCTCTAAGTAACTTTACAAACATACAGGACCAACGGAGACAACAGATCCTGTCGAGTAAGCCGAGGGCGACCGTGGCAAGGAACAACTCCTTAAAAATTACAGGAAGAAACCTTGAAAGGAACCAGACTCAAGGGTCCATTAAAATCACCCATTCGTCCAGCTGGCCCTTTGTTGTCCCCAAAACTATCCTGACAGGTTATGGAAAGAAGAAGATGAAGAAGAAGAAGAAGAAAAAAGTTGCTGCCCCTCCCTGGAAAATCCAGCCAAGTCAAATATGCATTTAGAGCTAAAAACAACAGTAGTTCCCACCCACTCTGGGACGTTTCACCCCTCTGTAAATCTCCTGTTCTGCCCTCTCCTGTCCTCACAGATACACTCCCATAATTATAGTGTGTCTATGTGTGTATCTATATGTGGGGGGGCGCAGGATGTGACACATGCTCAGAGAAGGAAGGAGGGCACTGGTTTCCCACTGTAACGTCCTACAGGGTTATCACCACCAACACACACACACACACACACACACACACACACACACACACGGTGCTGACTAAATACTTCATTCAACCCATAAACAAAATATCATTTCTGGTTCAGATGAATAAGTTACAGTTTAAATTGTTCTGATTTGTTATTGCACGCTTGCTTTTACTCCGGATCGGACGTGGTGTTCGCACGCTTCCTATCCAGCTACAAGAATTTACCCAGAAATCTACAGTATTTTATATATTCTTTTATCTTTATTGTAAAACGATTACATTAATGAAACGACATTACTATTTCATTCATTGTTAAAAACTGATTGTCGCATTTTCAAGCACAGGCTTGAAATTTTACGACGTCTATCGTGATCGATGTTGTGATATTAACCCTGATGTTAGCGTGTATTTGTCATGTTCTCCTTACGGGTTTGACTGATTCTGCTATTATAATATATATTATAAAATAACATATTGAAACAATTTTTAACATTAAAAGCATCCGTTATAACTGCCATTGACTAATTCATCGATAAACGCGTTCTTTAAAAAGATAAATAGGGCAAGGCCATAGCCTTGTGGTGACCGTTAAGGTACTGGAATACATCTCTGATGGTTGTCGGTTCTAGCCCCACCACTGTTATGTCACCACTGATGGGGCCTTGAGCAAAGTCCTTAACCATAAATTGCTCAGAATGAATTGGGAAAGTCGCTTATAATGTAAGTCGCCTTGGATAAAGACATCTGCTAAATGCTGGGAAGCAAGTTTTAATAAACGTAAGTATTTGTTTCGTTATAATAATAAAAAATTAGACTTTAAAATGTCACTTTAAATAATTTCATTAGATCCAATCTGACTTCTGATGGGCATGGCGATGAACAATGATGCCACAACAACCTTCTGATCATTTTGTATACCGATTTTTAAAGAGTATAGGAATTTATTTTATTTATTTGATGCACTGCTTTATGCTGAATAAGAAAGTAAAAAACGACTTACAATACCAAGAGCAATTGAGGGTTAAGGGCATTGCTCAAGAGTCCAACAGCAGCAATGTGACAGTGATTAGTCCAGTGACCTGGTTCTAGCACGGTACCAAGCACAGGTTCATATTTAACAGATCCCAACAGTGGCAACTGTGATGGTAGTGGGGCTTGAACCGCCAATCTTCTGATATCTAGCCTAGGTACCGTAACCACCAAGTCATCAGTACCCAACTGGATGTAAATAACATCAGATGCTTCATTTGCTTTATTAAGATAAAATTCTGCTCATACATGGTACAGACGTTTCAGTCGTTTATGTGTCATTTCGGCATTCATGATGACTTAATTTAATTTAAATAAATATCTGCAGCAGTTTATTTAACATTCGATTAAGATTGGGATGTATTCCATGAATCATTTGAACCATCATCATCATTAATCATGTCATGCATGCCTTAGCAACGAACATGAAATCGACGAAAAACGATTTTGAATTCGATTTTTATATCTGATATGATTCGATTTAATATGAAAAGTGTTGCGTTTGTATAATTCCTCAGCTTGTCATTCCTTCATCGCTCACTAAGCGTCACAAAAACGTTCCCGAGATCTGAATATTACTTTTATTCGAGAGTTCCGAGAGGTGAACAGAAGCTTTAGAGGTTACGTCACAACATCTAAAATGTCACATAACTGAGTAAAAACAAAAGTACCCGAACGTCTAACAGGTGTAAGCTTTGATCTTCAGAAATAACACACGTCTTACTGTTTTTTTTTTCGGTATTGAAGATGAAACACTTCAAAGCATTGGCAGAGTGGAAAAAAAAAAGAATATGATCTGCAGTATGAACATTCTGCCCCATTATTGAAAACCGTTAAAAATAGAACGTGGACGTGAGACGGTTGGGGTGAAATATCACTTAACATCTTCAGCCAAAGTTAAGAGAAAACTTGGACTAAAGTTAAAAGAGTTCTCAGTCAGATTTCATCATATCTCACGGTGCCGGAGACACCGAGATGTCAGGAGAGAAAGGCAGGAGCGAGACGGCGTTACAGACAGACATACCGCCGAGTGACTGAGAGCAGAGAAAGAGCTGTTCGTGGGGAATAGGTGGTGGTAAATTGGCTCAATCCAGTGCCGGGTTAGTGGGTCCTGAGGGAGATCATTTGAGGGCCTTTCCAAAGGCTGAGCTGGAGGGTGACCTGTAGGTTTGAGCTGTTAGCCGCTAGCCACTTATTTAACCTGTTTACACACACGCTGGCGCTCGCTGGCATCTTAGCAATGGCCCTGCAATAATTGAACAGATGGTTGTGGATTCGGATCCACCGGATTTTGGGAGATGTGTCTCACAGGCAGAGGTGACGGAAGCGTGGAGGTAATGACGGGTGTGACACTAGTCATGAGTGACGCTGACATGGATCCGTAATGGCGGACGAATTTCAACCAACCTCGTTTAATAGTGTGTGGGTGCCAAGTTTAGAGACGTTTCATGGAAACGTTTGCAGAACGGGAGCACGTCGATGATTTTGGTGATCATTCGGTGATCATCACCGTTTGGCTTGGTGTAATAAATGCATGTTGTGGGATGTTGTAAACTGCACTTTATGGTGAGTTCTGGGAACACGTAGAAGCTTGACTTCGGTACCACAACTCCAGACACAAAGGTTCGTGTCTCATTAAGCTTTACATCATAAAATAATGATTTTATTGTCAATCTGCCTGTTAGAAAGTTAATCAAATAAATGCTGCATTCGTTCTTTCCTCTACATAATTTACATAATTTATAATGACATTTATTTCCCCACATTGCTTTAAAGCAAATGCACTAAGAAAATATTATATATATATATATATATATTCCACCAGGCTTATTTGTTTAGCGAGATTATGAAAATTAATAATAAGAATTACTGATCATCATCTGGCTTAAATTAAAGTGCCAACATTTAAATCAAATAATAATAAATGATTGTTTTATATATTTTTGTCTAATTGATTTTATATTGATATTTTATATTTATATTTGATATTTGATATTCTCTTCAGTAGATGTGCTACTGAAATTATGAAAAACTTAAATTATGAAAAAATAAGATCAACAATATAACTTAATTTATAAGCACAATTAAACATTGTGTATCATAAATAGTATAATATATTTAAAATATATTTAAAACAATATATATATATATATATATATGAACTTGTTTTTTATATACATTACTAAAGTAATAAATTAAAGTAATAGTGGTAGATAGTTGTGTTAATATTTGTTATATAAATATAATTATAAATGATAATCAATCAAAGTTTATGTTAAAATAAAAGTTTCGCAATAACTTATTTTAAATATTTTTAATTATTTATATTTATAATGCTTTTATTAAGTTTTTATTATTATTATTATTTTAAAAATATTCCTGAAACTCACAATGTTTATAAAGGGATTAAATTCTAACGTTAAGACAGAATTATTTTCTTTTTGACATTTGATATCATTTATATTATGAATACCGAACTGAAATAGTTAAATAAAAGTATTAAATAATAAACTTTTAATTCACTCTAATCTACTTTACATTTATGATTGTCATTGTCATTTCGGATGCAGTAAAAAAAAAAGTCTTTTATTATCAAACTGATGCTCCACCGTGTCGGTACTAATCCTGTAACTACACGAAGCATCAGAGCGTACACGCCGTCATCAAAGGTATCAAGTCTGGTCCCAAAAACAATCATTTACACTCGTTATCTGTCTGTTCCGTAAAGCCCTTGACGTCGGAACGTCTTCATTAAGGAGGAAGGAGTCTGCGCTCGGGTTACATCCATCGTCTCGTCGGGCCTCTTTCTTTTCGGTCTCGGTCTCGGTTGCAGTTTATAGTTTGTCAAAGTTAGTTGGAGGAAAAAGTAGAACATCGTGTAGGAAAGGAAAGAAGAAGATAAAACAGCGGTCGTTGCCATTTTCATGCACGCTATGTAGTTTCGGACTGGATCAGCGGCGTGTTTGTTCAAAGTGGCGCCAGTTTCATGCATCTGACTGCTGTTACAACCCAAATAATTACATGAGTCATGAAGTTCTGGTCGTACCGTGACATTAGTGCGTTACTGTCACCGGCAACACCTTAGGCATAGAGAACACAAAAACAAGCGCGCACACAAAATACAGGTGATACGTGTAGCTTAGGACACACAAATAGCAGCACTGGAACACAACACAGGCCATCTGTCTACCTTAGAAATAGCAGAAATCACTACACATTGTATTAAACATCGCTGAGGTCGTTTTACGTTCAGGTACGGTAACCGAGGTGACCCACGACACATTTTGAAAGTGGCTGAACTCTGCTTTCAAAGGGCAAAGACTCACCCCGGTGTTGTCTGGACTGCGTGTAGGTTATCCCGAGACTACCGAATGACCTTCTTCTGTATCTGTATCTCCGTGCCTCTGTGGACGCCTCTCACCCATGTCTGTTCTCACTCATTCAGATATCTCGGGTCCATTCACAAAAGCCAGCGCACCTTTCCAACAGTAGCAGCAACACCGGTTCTCTCATATACCCACACACTGATACGCGTGCGCACACACACACACACACACATATACACACACACACACATACACTCCAGCAAGTGCCGTACAAAGAAAGCCAGTAAGTGGGTGAGCTGTGAGAGCGAGGGAAGAGGTGGACCCCACCGAACTGAAAGAGCGACAGAAAGAGAGAGAGAGAGAGAGAGAGAGAGAAAAGGGAGGGAGAAAAAAAATGAGGACTAGTGTATGCCCAGTGTGTCTGTGTATGTGTATGTGTGTGTGTGTATGTGTGTGTGTGTGATGTCGAGATGCAGCACTATTCGTTTTTATAGCTGGGTGGGTAGCACAGAGATAATAATACCCCATCCTCCTCCACAACACAAGTTAGGCCCAGTGTGTAATAAAGGCCGTGGTGCAAACACCCTCTGATTTGGGGTCGACCTAAATGAATTTTTAGTTTCCTGACGGCAGATTTGCAGTGACCGAGACACAAACTGCTGCCTGGGAGGGTTAAAACATAACAAGTGCTGCCAGGTCTATTTGTGCATGTGCACATTTGGAAGAGAGAGAGAGAGAGAGAGAGAGAGAGAGAGAGAGAGAGAGAGAGAGAGAGAGAGAGAGAGAGAGAGAGAG
>JAOUQU010000015.1:482616-497697 GCA_028566735.1 Ammoglanis amapaensis | reverse complement strand
GTCGTATTTTCATTTCTGCAAAGACTGTGTTTCGACGGACCTTTCATTTTCTTCAATAAAGATTCTGTTGTTTCTACCTCTACTCCTGGTCTCCTGGTGGTGTGTAGTGGCTCTACAAGTGTTCCTCAAAAACCCCGTCACGAACCATAACACCACTATACTTATTAATGATGATGATGATGATGATGATGATAATTATTATTATTATCTGAGTGGTTTAAACTTCTTCATGGCACTGAGAGAAAGAACTACCTATTAGATCGGAAGGTTGCCAGTTCAATTCCAAGTGTCGACAGGTCACAACTGAAAGCACAGATGCCCTAACTTGTCTCTGGGAGCCGTGGCTAGAGGTTGCCCACTACACCGTCACGTGTGCTCACTGCTGCCCCCTCTTGTGTGTTCACTAGTGTGTGTAAATGACACACTGAGTATTTTAAATGCTTTTCTTATACTTTGCTGTGCGTTAGTGTTATTAATGATGTCCGAAACAGAGGTTAATGACATTTAACCTCTTAACCAGACTACAGTAAGAATGAGAATTAAATGTTTAATTTAATTTTGTTAATGTTTTATAGGAAGGCCTAAAAGGAATATAAATAAACACAAACACACCTGCAGATGTTGTCCATGATCAGCGTCTGGCCTCCATAAGCCAAAAGAACAGCATGTTCTTCACCACAGCTGATGAGTCTGATCTTCTTCTTCGGGTCTAAAGTCTCTATAATAAATAAAATAAAAAATAAAAACCTAAATACAATCGCAGCGAACAGGAACCATTCTCACAACTCTCATCAACGATATGTAAAGTTCCTAATGTTAGGAGCAAACGTTCTCACTATAACGTTAGTAGAATGTTCTATAAACGTTAAATTGTAACAATGTGAGTGTAAAATGTTAATTTAAATAAAACATTACTTAATCGTTGTAACTTTTGTGAACGAATTATTATTAAAATTAAAATAACTGGGCAGAATAGCACAGAGGGAACGTTCTATGTTCTAATAAAAACACTTACACAACCAAATCAGAACATTCAATGTATAGGAAATTAATTTAAACGTTCTTAGAATATTTAACCAAGTGTTTTAAGTTTCTTAATGTTCTGACAATGTTAAGAAGACAAATTAACATCCTTACAGCCAAAATGTAACGTTTCAGGAGCGTTTCATTTTGGTTGTGGGAACGTTACTTATCAGTTTTCTTAATGTTCTTAGAACGTGTTTATCTTCTTAAAGTGATGAAAACGTTTAAAGAACATTTTCCCAACCCCAGTTGACATTGTATTAATGCTATAGTGGAATATTATTCTAAGAACATTCAAACTGATTCTCTCTGAATGTTCGATATTGGTTGTGGAAATGTTTTATTAGAACCCAGAACGTTCCTTTGATGCAATTCTGCCTTGTTTTATTGAATCTTTAGTATACAAAGGTTATAAGAACGTTCATACAATGTTACACTTATAAATAAATAACAATTTCAGACTCACATTCTTAGAACGTTCTGCTAACGTTATGGCGAGAACGTTTGCTCGTAACTTGAGGTGAACGTTACCTAAACGTTTGTGAACGTTGTAGGAATGTTTCCTGCCAGCTACGAAGCATCAGTTGCTGATTATCGATGATTTTGATCGTTACTTACTGAGTTTAGCAGACCTGCAGTTCAGAACTGAGACGATTCCATCTCCTCGCAGAAATAAGAGTTGTTCTGTACCCTCACAGACCCCCCTGATGGAGGATTTAGGAGAAACGAAGCCGATTCCAGACTCGGTGAGAATCACACTGTCAGGTTTCACCAAACCGAACCCCAAAGGTTGAATCTCTTCTCCACAGAAATACATCCTGATGCTGGGGAGTCTGATCCTGATACAGAGCTCTCTCTCTCTCTCTCTCTCTCTGAAACACACACACATGCACGCACATATACCCCCACACACACACACATACACGCACGCACACACACAGAAAGGAAAGTGAAACTGAGACTGAAACTTATCACCTCTTACACTGGAATCATCCACAGTAAACAAATAACAAGTAAATAATCTAAATGACTTAAAAGTCACGAACTTTATATATTATATACAGTAGATGTTATACTGACAACATCAAATTGTGTTTATTTACAAATTTGCTTTAAATACAGGTTGTAAATAAACACAATCTGATACTCTCACTATAAAATAACTCCGCTACTTCTACCTCTTACTTTTGCCTAAGCAATAGAGGGTTAAGGGCCTGGCTCAAGGGCCCAACAGTCTTAATTACTAGACCGGGTTGCTTAGTCATTAGCACTGTCACCTCACTGCGAGAAGTCCATAGTAGGACATTTTCTCCCTGTCTGTGTGGGTTTCCACCGGGGGTTCCGGTTTCCACCCACTGTCCAACACATGCAGGTGAGGCGAATTGAAGATGTCAGATTGACCAGTGAGTGTGTTCGATGTGACTTGTGTATCGATTAAATCTTTGTGATAAGTGAATGCACACACACACATACACATACACACCTATATGGCTATTTAGAGTATCCAACCCGGACTGCACGTCTTTGGACTGTGGGAGGAAAACAAAGCTTCTGGAAGAAACCCATATGGACAACATATTTTTCCATAAAAGGTTCAGGACCATCGATCTGGGATTTGAACCCAAGACCATCTTATTTTTATTTTCCCTCCTGTAGATTACAAACGATAGAAATATCAAATAAAAAAGGGATATAAAAATAAAAAGGGATACATGTAAATTTGTGTTGTAAACAAAACAATATTGTGATGACAGTGTTGTGCTGTGTATAAACTATACATACTTTTCTTATATTAGAATATATATCAGAATTATATGAAACAATATTATATTGAACAATTTCTAAATAGCTGCAAATGCTGTTTTATTACCCACATAGATTCAGATACAGTAAATAAAAAGACAAAAGATTAATGTGTATAATCTTTAATTAATATTATAATAATCTTATCATATGGTTTGTGATACTGGACACATGCATCACCTAAATACAATCAGAAAAATAAATATAAATAGTTTTGTCTCATTTTTCGCTCGAGCATCCAAGCACATTCCAACTACACCCAACATCATGTACAGCAGAGTATGAGCTCTAAATTTCATTTCCCAGCTTGCAAACAAAATGCAAATACAAAGTACTTGACTTGATTTGCCAGAATGATTCATATAAGTCAGTAAAAATAATGGTTCAAACATTTAGGACATTTTGTTTAGAGTATACGAGAGTGAAATAACCTAATTAAGGACCAGATCTGGTTTGCATTAACCAAAACATTGTTTTATTTGATCGTTTTGGAAATAAATATACAATTATTAACTTAACATTAAGTGAATGTTAGTCTTTAAACCAGGGGTCAGCAACCTTTTTTGAAACTGAGAGCTACTTTTTGGGTACCAACTAATGCGAAGGGTTTGATACAGTTTGATACACACTTGTGACATCACACATTTATAACCTTTAATGACATGTTACTATTAATAATAATGATGATATTCATCTATGTGAAGATACTGATCATGTCAATGATTTCTCACAATCATTTTCAACATTCAACAAGGTAGAAAACTAATAAATATTATTTTGCACTAAAATAGAACAGGCCCGCGGGCAACTCATGAGTTCCTTTCGGGCGACCTGGTGTCCGCGGGCACCACGTTGGTGACCCCTGGTCTAAAGTGTCTGTACTTCAATTTAGACGAAGGTTAAGAGAATCACATTCTCATTCATATCCAAGAAGGACAAATGACAATGAATTCAATTCCAATTCAAAGTCCTGTAGAATCTATTCGATTCAAAAATATCAATTTAACTGGAATTCATTTCTAAAATTCTGAATTTTGAACAATGTACAACAAAAATGGGTTTGTTATTAAACTGCGCCGCTGTAATTGTGATGCAAAATGTAATTACAACGAGTTGTAACTAAAATGTAATGTGATGTCAACAATCCTCATTTTCAATTAGTGTCTTTAATACACGATAGCTTGTTTAAACTCTTTCTATCACACGATCTGTGTGTGCCTTAAAAAGTCTTAAAACGAACATGTGGAGTTGTGTAACATGCAACATTATTAAATGAACACTAACACTAATGCTAACGCTAAAAGCTACTTCATGTGTTTCGTATATTATTTGTATTGTTTTCTTGGTAAGTGCATGATGGACGACCGCCGCTAGTTTATTCTATCCAGAATCCTCGGTTATGGTTCAGGGCTTCGATGAGCTTGTCCATCAGTCGCTGTTTGCTTGCATATGGAGGCAGCATGAGATTGAAGTGGCAGGTTTGGGATTCTGGTAGGTGGTCCTGGGTGAAGTGATGGAGGTCAACTATGTTCATCCTAATCTCTCCCATCCCGAGAATCGGTACACGATCGCAGCCTGTCAGAAACACTGAGACAAACAAACAGAGACAAAACAGGTTAAGAAATTAAATCCAACAACTGATATGATGTTTTTTAAATGGAGTTCTCTGAGTAAACCAACACCAACCAAGTGGAAGTGGAATCCACAAACTTGCAATTTATTGGCATCAAGGTTTTTAAATTTGATGCTTAAAATGCCGGACAGTCATAGGCTCAAATATTTATTTATAGACCTTATTCACAGTAACGTACAGCTGTTATTATTATGTTTATTCTACTGTACTTTATTATTTCTTACTGTGTTGACTATCGTTCTGGAGCCTGAATTTCCCTCATGGTGAAAAATAAATTAATCTGATCTCAAACTGCCCTACTAGGACGGAACCGACACTGATTCATTCTGCACAATCTATAGAAATCGAGCTATTAAAATACGAGGAGAACCTATTAAACTCACAGAGATACATTTTTTTTTGCTCCTCCGTCAACTCCTCGAACACTTCCCAGAAGGCGACGATGGTGGGGTGTTTTTCGTGGTACTGCCCACCATACATCGTGTTCTACGTTCAACCACAAAGACAGAAAACTCACATGTCATTACCGCATAATAATTTCAATACATTTGTGTCAGATACATTTAGGATTTAGGACCTTTTTCAGTGTTTCCCAGTCATACTCCTCTGTGCCCACCATAACGCCCCTGAGCTCCTCGGGCTGAAAGAAATCCACCACGTCGGGGTCACAGACTTTGTAGAAGCCCCGCCGGAACTCTTCGAACACTTTCTCCACTGATTTGTTCAGCACGTAATCCAAATAGGCGTCCACGAACTCTTTTCTGTAGAAGACAAAATGAGCACCAGATCAATAAGAAAACATTAATCAGTCCAATAACCAACATATTAAATTCCTGTGCATATATTAAACAAAGACTCAAATACTATTTACTACAATACGTGCCCAAAAGTATATGGACAACCTTTTAGTTAGTGGCTATGGTTATTAAACTCACACTGTTTACTCTTAATCTTCACAAAAGTAAAAAAGCTGTTATAAAGCAACCGATACTCATACTTCTCATGATCTGCCTTATAGATCTTAGTCGGGGGGTTGCATGTTTACTCCGGGCGCTCCGGTTGCCTCTCACAGTCCAATAGACATGCAGGTCAGGCAAATTGAGGAGATCAAAATGACCACGAGTGTGTTTGACGTGACTCGTGTATCGTTTGAAACTTGCATGATGAATGAATGAATGAGCGTTCCCTGGAATTTATACTCAATAAATAAGTAAATAAATATATAAAAAAACAACCAGTGTTAGTCTATTTTAGAGAACGTTTGTGTCCGCTTGATTTGGCGATCAAAATACAAGCAAGATGAGCATCAGTGTAAATCCATCGTGGATAAAAGCATCTGCTTAGTGTTGGAAAAATAAAGAAAATTTGTACCTGATATTACATTTCTCTTGACTGTATAAACAACTGAATTCATGTCATCATTGTGTAATTCTCACTGTGATCATATTTGGTGTTCCGGTGCTAACGTGATTTTTAAATGAAAAAAAAATGAACGGGGTTTTCAGGAAAATAATCACGATCCGGTCAGTCGGCCGTAACCCGGGTGTAGCTCACTGACATCTAACTGGTGGAAACAATTTAGTGTAAACCCCGTTAATTTTTCCCATTTAAAAATCACTTAAGATAAATAAGAATTACAGTAACGCCGATTACAAATGTTGTTGTAAATGTGTTAATTTCTATACTACAGTATTTTGTATAAAAGTCTTGTACTTGTTAGCACTTGTTACGGGCTTTCCATGATTATGAGGGTCCAGCTCCACATCAACACCATCCCAGTGTATCTGGAAAAAAAGAACAATTTAGAACAATGAAAAGATAATAAACAATATCAAAGTCAATAATTTATCATCTTACAACCTCAAATCATAAAATGTTGGGACTAAGCATTCCTGATATTTACATGACATGATTACTTTCAGCGTGTACCTGACAGTTTACGTTCTGCCTGTTCAACTTTATTTATTAATTATTATTAATTAATAAACATCCAATCTTTCATTTCAGACCTGCAACGTAGTCTGTGAGTAAATAGACAGCTTAACGAGCTCTTTAAGTAAAAATCCGAATCCTAGGCACCAACCCCGGGGGTCTCTGTGTTGTTTGCATGGGTTTCAGGGTACTCTGGCTACTCCAGGTTGCTCCCACAGTCCAAAAACTACACAATAACATTACATCACATCCCACAGAGAAACCTTGTGGCTCAGTAATGTAGTACAGAGCGACCAAGTGTTGAATACAACAGGAATGTTGGGGGGAAAAAACACTCAAAATGTATTTAATGATGTGATCTCAAAAAGAACAAGGTCGTCAGGGGCGACACGGTGGCTTAGTGGTTAGCGCTGTCGCCTCACAGCAAGAAGTCCCTGGTTCAACACCTGTTCAGGTGTTTAGTGTATTTGGCCAGTGTCTGTGTCAGTGCCAGATAAAGTTAAAAATAATGGATGAATGGATAATGTGACCAGGTGAATTAGATCTGAATTAGAACCATCAGATATTTTTAAGAAGACGAAATGGTTGATAAGTTGAGCAGATAAAAGATGAAATATCTCAGGATGATACTGTCCAAAATCAAATAAAAGTAAAATATTAATGTTTATTATTATTGCATATTCCTTCCACACATGTTTGTAACCTGATTTATTGTGTCATACACAGAAAGTGATGTTCAAATCATTCACAACGTCGTCCGGGTACTCATGCAGAATGCACCGCAAACTTCTACAAAACAAACAAGATGATGGCAGGTTATTAATTTGACGAAATAAGAAACTGCGTGCGACTAATTCGTTCACATCATAAATACCTTCCAGTCTCCGGGCTGAACTCGGTCAAGTCCTCCAGTGTGGGTTTGGCATGGACTAGTTTTTTAAACATGGCCAGCGGGAAGGGCATGTACACGATGTTGTTGTTGTACAGAGCCAGACCGCACAGGATCCCAAACAGGAAGTACCGTGTGTGTTCAAACGTCGTCTAAAATCAGCGTCAAAGCCATTATCGTCAATAACAACACATATGCACGTTCGTTAAGACTGTTCTGGATATTAAAAGTTATGAAAATAAGCATGATTTACATTTGCTGGAAACCAAATCATAGTTTTTTGCTCGTTCTGCATAAACATCTTGGACTCCTGAGCCACAAGTTCATCAAAAGCATGAAGAAAGAAATCTCTTTTGTTTACTTCGGTCAGTTTTGAATCCTCCACAAATTTCACCTGTAAGAAACACATTATGGACGTTGTGGAAATATATGCAGCCGAACACCATAAAGATCTAGAAAAGTGAATTCTGGGCTGTTTTGTTCTCACCACGAGTCTTTTTTTGAAGCTGTCGTGATCAGCGTTGGCCAGATGCCTGAACGTGTCCTCCAGCAGAGCGGTACGTCTCAGTTTCAGCTGAAAGATTGGTGCAGAGGGTTCGAAAGTAAAGTCGTGCAGAAGCATTTGTCCAATCATCGCGCCTTGATGAAGCATCTGATGACCCAACTGAAATATGCAATAACATGCATCGAATTTATATGTGATTATAGTCAAATAATAACATGATGAAAGCAGATTAGCAGCGTTCCAGAGTAAAAAGGTGGAAGATTAAATACCTGTATTGCAAAAGCCACAAATCGGAAAATGTGGATTTTGCAGTTGAGGTCCAGAAGAAAAGGATAACGGCAAAAAATCGCTGGTGTGTCATCCACTTCCTCTCAGAAAAACATAAATAACACATAATAATGTTAAACAAATCGTGTAGTTTCACCAGAGCTAAATCTTAATCAAATTCAAATTTTATTTATCATTACACACATATACAGATGTTCAGTACAACAAAATGTTTCTCTTAGCATATCCCAACTTGTCTGGAAGTCGAGGGTCAGAGTGCAGGGTCAGCCAATGTACAGCGCCCCCTGGAGCAGACAGGGTTAAGATTCTCGCTCAAGGACCCAACCCCAACCTTTGGGTTCAAGGCCCAACGCTCTACCCACTAGGCTACACTGGGTCATGGTGAGATACACCTAACGCACATGGAAGGTGAATACACTAAACCCCTGATCGGGTCACCAGGGTGTTGCAGGGTACAGTGACAAACACACACACACACACACACACACACACACACACGCACGGACACACACACATACACACACACAGGATAATTTCAATATCTCCATCTAACCTGACATGCATGTCTTTGTGGAACGTGGAAAGAAAAAGAAACCGGAGCACCCGGAGAAAACCCACACAGACACGAGAAGAACATGCAAACTCTACACAGAAAGCCCCGGATTGCCTTTACGCCAGGAATCAAACCCGGAACATGTTAAGCACCGAAGGTACTAATCTGATTACCATCAGTCAGTAAATTGAAGATGCAAAAGTATCCATGAGTGTGTTTGATGTGACTTGTGTGATGAACAGTGTCAAACTTGACGTTAAAAGCTAAATACATTGTTGAAAATGTTCTGAAAGTAAATTAAATACAAAAAATGGAACAGCACTAGCAGGTTGGATTGTGAACAATTGTCTTATTTAATCGCTTGTAGCACCAATTTTGTATAAGGTCATCGGGCGCTTTGTTCTGTTTCCACTGGGTGCTCCGATTTCTTCACACTATCCAAAAACATTCACTTAGTTTAGTTGGAGACAATAAAATTGTCATAAGTTTGTTTGTGTGTGTGTATGTGTGTTTGTTTCTGTACCCTGCACACAGACTGATGACCTGTTCAGGTGTTCAGTGTGCTTTACTTTATGCCAGGAATCGATTCCGGAACATGTTCAACACCATTCGTACTAGTCTGATTACCATCAGTCAGTGCTGGGATTATAATTAAGTGCTTTTGTGTTTTACCTGAACTTGTTTCCATTTAATCTTCGCCCACAATGTTACATCCTGTTCGAGTAATTCGGGCATCGCACCAATTTCCTCGAGGTAGAAATCGCTTAGCGGAACTCTGCGTGATCTTTCAGCCCGTTTGTTTCCCTTTAAAGGACAGAAAGAGTCAAGTCAATGTCTTAATGTTTCATTTAATCAATTATTGCATGTATATTACAATTACATTTTAAGATTTGGAATAATTTGGTGGAATTAACCCGCATTTAATGTGTAATACACATTTACAGACACTAGTAGTGAGGACAGTAGTGAGCACACTTGGCCGAAACTGTGGGCAGCTCTAGCCACGACGCTTGGGAAGCAGTCGGTGGATTGGTGCCTCCTTCTAAGGCACTTTGGTCGACTCTCGGAATCGAACCGGCAACCCCAGTTCTCTAATCACCAGGCCACAGCTGAACCTAATATATAGTCTCCATACCAGTTTAGAACAATCACAAAGTCCCGGGTTCAATTCCCAAATAGTGTGTGTGTGTGTGTGTGTGTGTGTGTGTGTGTGTGTGTGTGTGTGTGCGTGTGTTTGTCTCTATACCCTGCAACAGACCTGTTGTGACCTGTTCAGGTGTTTAGTGTATTCGCCTAGTGTGTGTCCCACCATGAACCTAAATGGTGTTGTTTATTTCTTATTCTCAAACAAACAAACATAAACGTAGGAAAAGAGACGTTTTAACTATGTAGTCTTTATTCTAACAGTTTATTACAAAGATTATGTATAAATATGTATTACGTAATATTTAATACATTTATCGAAATGAAGTTTGACTACAAACTGACCTTGTAAATGTACTTCAGGACCTCCAGGACAGCTTTAACACCGGGATTAAACGTTAAGCTCAGGTCGGCGTTCAGAAGGAACCCGAGCGCCCGTTTCCACATGCTGATGTGTTTTTTCATCATGTTTGCTTCCATCGACGACCAGAAGTTCTCTACAGATCACAAAAACACAAACGTATAAACAAATAGTCCAATCAAGTGTAAATCAATACTGTTCATGTCTGTCTGTCCATCACTGTCTCTCCATCCATCCACTGTGTCTCCATCCATCACTGTCTCTCCATCCATCCACTGTCTCTCCATCCATCCTGTCTCTCCATCCATCACTGTCTCTCCATCCATCCACTGTCTCTCCATACATTCTGTCTCTCCATCCATCCACTGTCTCTCCATCCATTCTGTCTCTCCATCCATCACTGTCTCTCCATCCATCCACTGTCTCTCCATCCATCCACTGTCTCTCCATCCATCCACTGTCTCTCCATCTCTCCATACATCACTGTCTCTCTATCCATCACTGTCTCTCCATCTATCACTGTCTCTCCATCCATCCTGTCTCTCCATCCATCACTGTCTCTCTATCCATCACTGTCTCTCCATCCATCCACTGTCTCTCCATCCATTCTGTCTCTCCATCTCTCCATACATCACTGTCTCTCCATCCATTTTGTCTCTCCATCCATCCACTGTCTCTCCATCCATCCACTGTCTCTCCATCTCTCCATACATCACTGTTTCTCCATCCATCACTGTCTCTCCATCCATCCACTGTCTCTCCATCCATCACTGTCTCTCTATCCATCACTGTCTCTCCATCCATCACTGTCTCTCCATCCATCCATTCTGTCTCTCCATCTCTCCATACATCACTGTCTCTCCATCCATCAACTGTCTCTCTATCCATCACTGTCTCTCCATCCATCACTGTCTCTCCATCCATCCACTGTCTCTCCATCCATTCTGTCTCTCCATCCATCCACTGTCTCTCCATCCATCCACTGTCTCTCCATCCATCCGGTCTCTAAATCCATCACTGTCTCTCCATCCATCCACTGTCTCTCCATCCATCACTGTCTCTCCATCCATTCTGTCTCTCCATCATTTAAACACATGTTGTTTGTCCATTTATGTATAAAAATGTGCCATTACTTTTATATATTTTTCATTTATTCATGTTACATTATTTTTATATATGTTTTTTCCATTTCTTTTTTTTTCAAAATTCAAATTCAAATTTTATTTGTCATTATACATATACAGATGTGCAGGACAACGAAATGTTTCTCTTTGCATATGCCAACTTGTCTGTAAGTTTTGGGGTCAGAGCGCAGGGTCAGCCGCAGTACAGCGCCCCTGGAGCAGACAGGGTTAAGGGTCTTGCTCAAGGACTGACTGGTAAAATGAACAATAGATTATGAAGAAAGAAAGAATATTACCAATATTTCTTTATATTTGTTCACACCCTTATCGAAGCACCTAACCATGACAATATTCTTCGATAAAATACCTTAATTGTTATCAATTTAAATATGCTATTGTTCTAAATCAGGGTTATCATGCAGTTATTCTGCCTGGAATCACCAGCAAACTGATAGTTACTCAATAGTTACTTCGGTGTTTTGTTTTGGTGACTTCCTTCATCTATGTCCAGGTAAATGGCCGATGTCTGTTCTATCAGGACTTTCCATGAGAGGACAGGAAAACGGGACAAGCTTAAGGCCCATTTATATTTCTGCATCAGATTGATGCCGTCGTGTGAAACCGTGCCACAGATCCTTTGAACCCGGCTGCTTAAGATGATCGAAACAGGTTTCTATAACCGTATGATAATAAACCATGCATGCTTTGAAACGTACTATTGTTCTGGCTTCAGTGAGAGTAACTTCAGTGCCGTCAGGAGCCTCCAGGATGGTCCATCAACACCAAATGTCAGGTTTCTACACACACACACACACAAGGTCGTCTTTATAGTAAAATGATTCTCTCTCTCTCTCTATTCGTTTATCGTGTGTTTTCCCAGTTCCTGGGGTCGGACGTTAATGTTTGGAGCAGAGTTTTCCGTCCGGGTGCCCTTCCTGACGACAACCACCAGTAAATGGTGGGATCTTGTGACTGCTGGACTTCAAATTTCACATTTCCGATCAACATAGTGCATGTTTTTTGGACTGTGGAAGGAAACCGGAGTACCCAGAGGAAACTCACGCTGACACGGGGAGAACGTGCAAACTCCGCACAGAAAGTCCCCAGCCCGACCCGGGGATCGAACCCCCCTTACCTATAAGTGCGACATATAGGGTGTTGACTGTATACAATGTTATTTACTCACACTGTCTTTTGTTTAGAGAATTGGACCTTTGATAGGATTCATAGAGTCGACAGGTCACGACTGAAGTTCTCTTGAAGGAGGCACCGGAGCCATGGTTAGCGTAACATCGTTATGAGACGTCCAGACAAAGACCTCGGTATAAAACACCAATAAAAGCAGACTGTCTAACAATATGAGACATGAAGTGAGAATCACACACGACACCAGTCTGGTGCCAATTAAAAAGAAATGAAACAGCCGAAGTTTGGCCGTGCGCATTAAATAATAGAACAACACCTCTCCCTCCCCCATTTTTTATTTGCAATTCTGTCATCTTGTTCAGAACAGGAATACGTCTGTGGGAACTCAAATGAACCAGGCGCTGAGGTTCTAGGCTCCATAAGGGTAGTTAACTTTCTTCAATCATGTCTGTACGACTCTTGTGAGCATAGAAAAGCACCTTCCACCAATGTTTGCCCCAAAGTCTAGTCCGGCTGACGGTGTGGTGTCTTCATAATTTCGTTCACGTAAGCTCGAAGTAAACAGGAGAAAACGTTTGGACAGATGAGCGGCCGTGAACTCTGAATGTCTGTAACTTTTTCTCGTGGAGTTCTGATCGTCTCTCTGCCTCCTTCCTTCCTGAGTACCTGACACCTTCTCTCTCCTCCACCAACTTCTCTCTTCGGTCCATCTGCCCCCCTTCCCACCTCACCCACTGCCTTCCAGCTCACCCACCTACTCAACGGGTGCTCACACACTCACGCTCAGCCAGCGAGCAGCACCGACAGCGCACAGTTGGGGGAGTGGGGGGGGGGGGGATTCCGGGCCAGGAGGGGGAGAGCGAACACAGGAAGAAAGTGTAAAACTTTTCGTACGATCGGGGAGCAAAACTCGGACATGATTGTGGATTCTGACATCACAAATCACTCTGAGGATTCATGAATACTTGTATATAATGTTTTTGTATTTTATATATATTGTATATTTTTAATTCTTTCAGTCCCAGACCTGGGAAAGTAAATCTCACGGAAGACCTCGACCCCTCCATCTATAGACGAGGACCCTGAGCTGAATTGTGGGAAACATAGGGCGACACATTGGCTTAGTGATTAGCAGTCGCCTCATAGATACTGTTTTCAGGAAGATGGGGAGAACATGCAAACTCTACAGAGGAAACCCCCTGATCGCTTTTACCCACGAATTGAACCTTTTGCTGCCAGTTGACAAGTGATGTGTCACATGATCAGGCTTCCACAAGCGCCTGACCGAGCTCCAGTTAAGATGCCTTGGGATGAATTGGACCCAAGAGTGAAAGCAAAACAGTCAACCAGTGTGCAGCACTTCTGGGGAAAAAAAACATTCCAGGTGACTCCTCATGAAGGTGATTGAGAGAACGGCGAGTACAACGCTATCATCAGGGACAAGGAGAAGAATGGGAAGCGTTTAACAGGTATTAAAATGTTAAACAATAATTAGAGAGCTGGACTAGGGAGGTAATTTATTTATACACTATAAATAAATCTATTACACCTGTTAGCAATGGTTGTGACAGAAATCCATGACTTCTGACGTGTAAATAGACATGAGCGGGTTTTACTAGGCCGGTTATTAAAAGTTTAGGTCATATCGGTGTAACTGGAACCATTAGCAACCAGTTTATTCCTGTAGTTCGTGTACTGGGGAGTGCCGAGACTTCCCCCGAGGCTCAGAGATGATGAACTTGATGATGAATGTTAATGTAGGAGCACCGAACTGTGTGAAACGAGCTCTCACCACCACCACCATCACCACCACCACAGAGAACAGGTTGTCTGTGCACACACACACACACACACTTACACACACATTGTACCGGATGGTCTACATGGCCGACTGTCCCCACCTGCTGGTTGAATACACACATTTATACAGAAGGTGTGTTTACCTGACACCTGTGTACTTCATCCTACTACATGACAACATAATGCTCTATTTTTATTTACATATACTTTTTTACATTAATATGTAAGGTAAACAATACGGGTGATGGTGGACAGTATAGATATTGGTGGACGTCACTGGTGATGGTGGACAGTATAGATATTGGTGGACGTCACTGGTGATAGTGGACAGTACAGGTGGACAGTACAGGTGGACATAAAGTCTTATGTCTGGACTTATACTCCATCCAGGCTTTTCTAACTTAAGACTGAAGACTTGTGACCCAACTTGGACTCTAACCCAAAGACCCGAGTTGTGTTTTTGTGACTTATGAAGATCTCAGGTTACTGAAAACACTTCATTCGTTATGAAAACAATCTTTGGATTTGTAAGTTGGAAGATGAACTTTTGACTTAAGTGTTGGATGTTGTGTGTGTGTGGTTCGCCTGCGTGCTATGGTGTGACCTGCTTCGGTGAGGGCGAGATTCGGGATTCGGAAGGAGGAATTGAGGGAGAAGATGGAGGGATGAAAGAGGAGGGTGGGGACGGTGGCTGGTGCTGCAAGTCTGCGGGAAGATGCCTCTCACCAGGAAGATTAATTAGTCTCTGACAGCGACAGCTAAAGTGTTACAGCCATCTGGAGAGTGTGGAACTTCGGGAGACTTCTGACTGTGTGTGTGTGTGTGTGTGTGTGTGTGTGTGTGTGTGTGTGTGTGTGTGTGTGTGTGTGTGTGTGTGTGTG
>JAOUQU010000015.1:382492-395893 GCA_028566735.1 Ammoglanis amapaensis | reverse complement strand
CTGGTATGGAGTGTCACGTCTTTCTTTGTGACGCCGTTCAAATTAAAAGTCCCAGAAGTCCTTTGACGAAACGCAGCTTTTTTCTTTCCTGAGACTAATCGACCAATGGATTTTGTCCGACTAGTAATTTTTTTGGTCGACCAACGATTAATCGATTGATTGCGGTCAGCCCTACATGACATTATTGTTATGCACCTTCATTCCATAGCAACATGACATCATTTATAAGTCACACACGTTGTTTCTGTGGTGTGGAGCTATGTGGTCACTCGGGTCAGGGTTCGATCCATGACTTTAATCATCATGCACTATGTGTGTGTGTGAAGGGGGTAAAGCAGGTGTAGTCAAGTTCGAGGCCTACACGCATGTTCACTTATTTACAGCAATTCAGTATCTCTGACTCTGACCTGACTGCATGTTTTTGGACTGTAGGAAGAAACCTGGGTGGAACAAGTAAGTACACGGACAGATCCACCTGAGGATCGAAGTCGGGCCTTTCTTATAAAATTCCAGGACCGGATTAATGCGGGACCAGGTGAAGTAACACAGAAGTTTGGGAGTGTACGATTAAAGGCAGATTTCAAACGGGTCCCGAGGGCTCGGCGAGCAACGTGCCGCTTCTCTGATAATACTTAGATCTATAAATGTTTCTCATTTATTTATGTATTTATTTACTTATTTATTACAATTCATCCTTGCGATAATAATTGGAGCTTAACGAGGACTTGTGGGAGAGTTTTCTCTTGCATCTTCTGCCTTCGGTTCTTTTATTCCTTGGCTTCTGTATGTCGGGATGCTGTGGGATTTTAGGGGACTATTACGAGGGGTTTCTTTTATTCGCCGCTAATGAATGATGCACGTGTTGTTTTCCACTCGTGTGCTGAATTATGCACTGTTTCAAAGTTCTTTTTTGTTTGTTTGTTTACCCCGATTCCATTCGACTGCATTGTTCACCCAGTAGCTTTAAAAATAAATATTTTAATGATATCTGGCCGTTAGAGCTGGTCTGGGTTGCATCCTTAAATTGTGATAGCATTCAGTATCCATGTGTGTGTGTGTGTTTGTCTCTGTATCCTGCAAAAGATTGGCGCCCTGTTCAGGTGCTCAATGTATTCGCCCAGCATGTCTCCCTTGGTGACCCTAAACCGGATTAAGCAGTGGTGAACCTAGTTAATGAATGTACCTTAATGTACCCTGAATGTACCCCAAACATTCTTGGGTGTGCATCCGGTTGCCAGTCTTCTACAATAATGTACTCGAGTACAAGTACTGTTACTTTGATACCTTCTTACTCAAGTATTATCAAGTATTAATTAAGAAGGACGGGGCCCTGTAGAGTCTGGTTCCTCTCAAGGTTGCTTCTTGTAATTTTCAGGGAGTTTTTTCTTGCCACAGTCGCCGTCGGCTTGCTCAACAGGGGGTTTCTGTTCGTCCTGTATTTTTGTAAAGTCGCTTAGAGACAATGTCTATTGTAAAAAGCGCTTATAAATAAAGTTGACTTGACTTAAATACGTTATACTTCTCACAATAGTTCGTTTAATCAACACCCACCCACCCATCAATCCATCCATCCATCTGCCCACCCTTTGGCCCGAGTGCCCGTCTACCACCTCCTTCTGTCAATATGAGGAACTTTATGTTTGCTGGTAAAACGCACAACTTGTGTGAACCTTGAACCTTGTTAAAAAACCCAACAGCCCCATCACCGACATGTGGAGGAGCAGGCCTGTGGGGACGCCCGGGCCTGCCTTCCATCCTGTGTCTGTCAGCCCACCTGAGTGCCGTACAGGCCCGCCCAAGGCAAGACCACGGGCCACGGCTCCCTCCTGATGCGCTCCTCCAGGAGTGCCAATCCCTCTTCTCCTCCTCCTCCTCTTTCTCCTTTTCGCTTAGAGAGCCCGACCCTAAATAACTGTCTCGTCTCTGTACGGATTCACGTCTTCCTTATCCGAGGAGCAGGATTGACTGTCAGAATCAGATCTTTAAGGACACAACGTGTCCCTGTTGTGGTTCTTGGGAAGAATATATGTCATATGTTATAATCGCTATTAGTTTATATATTTATTTATATCCAAGCAAACACAAAGAAGTGTTTTTATTATAATTATGAGCAAAGGTTTTCACAGTTACATCACGCGACATGATAAACCTCAAGTTAACGCTTAAAGGAAACAATTTTAAATGTTTAAATATTCAAAAACAACGTTCATAGAATCTTAAGCTTATTACGAATGCCAAATTCCATTTCTGAGAACATGAAGAACTGGACAAACAAACGTTTTTACAACCGAAATGGCACATTCTCAAAACGTTGTTAGTTGAGGTGTCGTTCTGTGCTGGGCACGTGTGCTCATTGCTGCCCCCTAGTGGGTGTTTCACTGCACGGATTGGATTATTGGTAATATGTCATTCAAATCTAATCTTTTATAAATGTATGTAGTCAACAAATGCATCTTGCAAATGCAATCTAGTTAAAATGCTAACCCAGTTTATTACCACATAATCCCTAGAATACAGGTATATAGTTTCTTTTTTTCATATTCCAGTCAAACCCTGCATGGTTAAATTTACTACCCACCTGCTTTATGAGTCTCTATGAACAATAGAAATGTTTGCTGTAATCTTTGATGAAATGGACGTGAGGCAGGAAGTAGCGCTGTGAGATTCTGAAAGCTCTTTGATTCTCTCTGTTTGAACCCGTTTTGATCTGAGCGAGACCCAGACGGCCGGATGAACGCAGCATACAGAACAGATTTCGGTCCTGGACGCCCTGCGCGGTGAATAAAAGATCGAGGCCCGAGCAGATTTCCAATCAAACCTGATTTATAATTAAGCAAATCTGATTGAAATCACGGCTGTTAAATGTTGGATCGGGGACGGTCCATGTGTTAAATATACATACTTCATGATCAGGAAATGAACTTTAAATATTGATTATTATTAAATATATGACAATATTGTATTATATAAGTGTATTATTTCGTCATGCCTTCTTGTCGTACCCCCTTGTGTTAAGTCAATAGGTTTAGTTAAACGTGACACATTTATAGGATAAAAAAAATCTATATAAGAATAAATATAAATGTTAATATAGAAATATAATAAAAATATAAAATGCTTCTTTTTTATTTTCTCCAGTTTAAGCTTATATGACTAGATAGGTATATAAGATAGACAGAAAGACAAACAAAAGACAGACAGACATAATTCCAACAAAAATAAAATTATAAATGGACAAAAATATAGATTGATAGTTTATAAATTCTCCACAAAAAACAATATAAAGGACAGAGAGACAGACAGATAGATATAAAGATCAAATTAAATAATTATTTATTAGTTCCAAGTGGATGTTTATATGTATGCATGTATGGTTGAATGGATAGATATAAAAAAAGAATACATTTTATTTAAAATAACAATTAAATGAAAGACAGACAAATAGACAGGCAGGAGGATCTAAGTTCTATAGGGTTGTGATGATGTTACGACGACGTAAACTGGGCCAGGACGAGATCTCAGGAGAGCTTTGCCCTTTTGCAGACAGAGATTAGTAGCCACTTCACAGTCAGCAAACTCCAGTGGAAGATGTGAGCGGCTCTCAGTGGTTTATTTTTACTGAGCTATTGCTCCTCGTGCTCCACTGAGAACTAACGGTGTAGCGTAAATGATAAATGTAAAGAACCAAAGTGGTTCCACTGCAGAAACGGCATTACAAAGAGTTTTAAACTCACAAACTTTAGGTTCAAGAAAAAAAAAGTTTCGATTTATTTGGTGCTTCGGTTATTATTGAAACCTTCCCAAGATCGTCTGCATTTTATTATTAGGAAGTCGTTTCTACCTTTAGTCATCAAACTCAAAACCTATTATGCAGCATATTTGCAATATACATGATACATATGTACAATAATAACAATATACAGTATAATAAACAAAAAATGTTAAATAAGTGTTGTTTTCTCCATAAATTGGTGCAACAGCAGTTCGCCTCTGTGATCAATAAAGCTTTTCAGAATTCTGGCTTTAATGCTAATTTATTATACAAATGGTGCAAAGAATATAAACACAAAGTTCAATTTAAAAGTAAGTTCTTCCTCGCGGCTGATTGGCTGCATCTGCAACCCTGCATTCCTGCAGCATATTTGGAGGTTTAAACGTTAAAAATGTATGGAAATGAAATTGTGCAGGTGTCCTAGAAACATAACCCCCCTAACCCTAAAATCTAACTTCAATTTCAAGCACTAATCCTAAATCTTCACCCATAAGCCTGAACTGAAATGGTTTGTAATGGCTTAGGAGCAACAAGGAACAGCTATGGATCATTATCTCCATTTACCAATCAATGTTAAGGGGTGTCAATTTACTAACACATACTGGACAATACTTAACATGTTCTCCCGAGAGAAGAGACGAGCGTGACGCATAAACATCACCTCCTGGTGATCATGTTAATGTGTCACGCCTTGATGAGCATCATATTTCACCCCGAAATGGGGTCCCTATTATGGGGTTGAGAATCGCTGATCTGGTGTTAAGATAAAGTCACATGACTTACTTTTTTTTACACATATAAAGTGAGTTGTGCTCAGTTGGTAGCTCAAACACTCCAGAGTTTAGGTGGTGATTCGGCATCGCTTGTAAATTACACCGAATAAAGCACGTTTCAAATGAATAAATGTAACTCGCTAATAATGAAAACGCTATAGATGTGATGGAAGGGGCTCTGAGTCGCCCACCGGGACTTGCAAACGTGGGATTGTGGGATGTTTCAGACAGGCAGCGGGTGCTGATGAAATAATAATGTGCAGTATAAGTGCAGATAAAATTTGCACATGAAAATCATCTCGGTGCCCGGCCCTACATGACGACGATCCCTACTGCAGTGTTCCTATGCAAATAACCCCCTCATCTCCAAGAGCTCTTCTGAGCATCACCGGGCCTTGTTGTCAGCAATTGTTTTGTTCATTTAGTTTTATTTTATGTGTTGGGAAACTTATTTAAGCATTTATTCATTTTTAGGAAGTGTTTCGGTCTGATCAAGGTCCTTAACCCTCCCTCAAGGCCCTTAACCCCTGCAGGGCAGTCTGCAGAGAAACGGGTATAAATAAAAATAATAAAATTACCCTTCTCGAATACTCAAAAGCATTCGTGGTCCAGTGTTCTTCCTAGATTCATTTATGTGTTTTCCGGATCTGCATAAAAAATCTAAAAATTAAGACACAAATAAATTAGACTTAGATTTAGATTTCATGCATTTTTCTTTTGTAGTTGCTTTGTTGTAGACTGACAGAATAACTGTGCAGGTAAAACAGAGAAAAATGAGGCCTGGCAGCTCGTGCCCTTCAGTCATAACCACTTAGCTAAAGCAAATCTCTGGTGCTCCCCAGAGAGGCGGAGAACTGGTGCTGGGTGCCAATCACCATCTTACCCGGGGCTTTCCAAGAGTCCCGGCTGGTTCTAGTTACCTTTAATTAAATTAATAAAAATCCCACAGAGGTTACAGTGTGAGTGAAAGTGTCAGCGATGTACATATATGGGTAATACGTGGTGACGTTTCTTAAGTATTGGGACCCCCTACTAAACACCTTTCAATTACACACCGTCCCCAAACCCCCTAGTATTGCATTACTGTATTTTTTTCAGGTGAAATATGCTAAGTGTAGTGAATATATCTGTATGATGAGGGGATTTTATTCTATATGTAGAAACCATGAATTTTAGGCTTTTAAGAGAATGAGAATGGCAAGAAATACAATCATGATTAAATGATTGTCGTCCTGATGCTCAGAAACATTTTTAAAAGTTGATATTACCCCCCCCACACACACACACACAAAAAAAAACTAACCCTTACCCCTAACCTTATCCCAAAACCCCAACCTCTAAAGATAACTCTTACTCCAAAGTCGATCCTTATTTCCAAACCCTAACTCCTAAACCTAACCCTTACTCCAAAGTCTAACATTATCCCCAATCCCTAACCGCAAACCCTAACCACTAAAGCCAAACCTTACCCCAAACCTTAATCTAAACTTTTACTATAAACCCCAAACTCTAAACCCAAACCAATGGCCCTCAAACCCTAACCTCTAAAGCAAACCCTTACCCCAACCCTAATCCATAATTTCAATTCTAAACCTCAACCCCAAACTCTCTGTTTATTAATTGTCTTCCACCCCCACAACTCATGGTATGGTTCATCTGGTATGAATGCACTTCTTTTGTCTGTAAACAATAGACGTTTCCCAACACCTAAAAAATAATCATGCCGCTTTAAGGCCTTAAATCTTACAGACCTGGTGGCAAGGGGAGTCGTTAAGATCTTTCTTCATGCGATTTACGAGCGGCTGCTGGACTAACCAGACACGATGCACGGATGACTGAGACGAACCCCGGAGACAAAATCAACCGGCGTCGTCCATAATCTGACCGCCATGGTTTTCTGTTGGATCCTTCGACAGAATTTCATCCTCGCTAAAAATTCTAATGTAGGCTCGCGAGCGCCGGGCTGTTTATTTTTGACTGTATTCATAAATTCATGCTGGTGGAAGGAACGGAGTAAACAATACATTTTGACTGAGGTCTTTTTGGTCTCCAGAGACCCGGCAGGACGTGAAGATTTCGGTCCTGGGCTGCTTTTAAATTTTTTATTTTTCTTGGTCTATGTGCTTTCTTCTGCTTGGGTTCGGTCGGATCAGGAGCCCATTCTCGCATCCTTCTTGCTTCCTCCCCCTCTCTTTGTCAGAGCCAGTTACAGGCAGAAGATCTTTCCTTGGTAAATAATTCACAAGTTGATTAATAGACACACAGGGGTATAATTAGACAGGGGAGAGACACTGGATAGTCTATCCAAGTACACAGTACAGTGCTTAAGGGAATTAGACATCGGGATTATTAAAGAAAGACAGCAGTGTGCTGCGGTAGTGGGGATCGCAAAAATGCGAAGAGGATAGGTGAGGGGGGCACCATTGCCTGGCTTTCGGGACGGGGGTGAACCACGCTCCTTCCAGAAGCAAAGACCCGAGGTTTGTTTGATGTGGAAATTGGACAGTTTGAATCCGTCTCCTTTAATTTTTCACAAGTTACCCAGATCCTCTGGGTCTGCCACACTTTCCTGATAGGAAATAAAAGAATTAAATTTATTTTCTCTGTTCTGTAGCTTTCTCTTCTGCCCCCTCAGTCCTCCTGCATGAATCTTCCGCCGTATTTTCCAAGGCGTGCCGGATCTAAGAGCGCGTTTGGCTAAAAGGACGAAGAGTTCACCAGGCGGAAAACAGCAATCTAAGGCGAGAATAAAGCCCTCGAACAGTCGTAAACAGCATCCTGTGGGTCGCTCGGGTATCGAGAAGCAATCAAAACAAAACCGAAAGAGAATCAACAGAGATAAAATATTCCGAGATGCATCGGTTCACTTTCAGCAAAGAGACGGAAAGATTCCAGTCACTTTTTAACCTCTTGTCTTATTTTACTCGAGAAATATAGACTTAATACGTTACTACACTACACGTCTACAGCAACTCTTCAATAACACGGCTTTTTATAAAACTTTCAGGTATGTTTGTGGAGATTCGTGTCCATTCAGTAAACCCCATTCCAAAACAAATGATATTAAAATAGAATTACTTTTCCATGAACCACTACTATTCTTCTAAGTGTCCAAAAAGCCAAGCCACAAACTCCTGCCCCTAACACCAAACCTTCACCACAACTCCCTAATTAGAACCCCAAATGCTGGGGCAGCCGTGGCCTGGTGGAAGGTTGCCGATTTGATTCCGAGAGTCGACAGTTCATGACTGAAGTGCCTTTAAGAAAGGCACCAAACAACTAACTTGTTCCCCGGGGCGCCATGGCTAGGGCTGCCCAGTGTACTCCTCAATACTGACTCCTAGTGAACTAAATGTGAGTTTCACATTTTAAAACTGGGTTAAATGCAGAAGAATAATTCCTAATTGTGTAAAGGTGCAGTGGTGAACAAGCATTATAAACCCAAGCCACTAACCCTAGTTCCAAACCCCTAATCCTAAACCGTACCCTTTAGCCATTAAACATCTCATCCTAAATCCTAAACCCTAAAACGTTGAAATTCTAACACCAAACCCTAGTCACAAACACATACCTCTGAGTCCTGGACACAAACCCTTAATTCTAACCCAAAATCCTAGCCAGAACCCTTAAATACTAATCCCAAACAAAAGTCATAAACCCTAAACCCTAACCAGAAATACACAACCCTAAACCTTAACTACAGATACGTTAGTCTTACCCCTAACTACAGGCACCTAAGCCTAAATCCTAGCCACACGACTTAGACTAAACCTAAAGCCGAACAACTGCAAACGCTAACTATAAAGCCTGGCCCCAAATGCCTAACCCCATAACCTAGCCACCAACTTGTAACCCCAAACCCTAGTCATAAACCCGTCTCAACATCCTTGCCACGAACTTAAAATCCAAATCTATACCCAAACAAACAAAAAAGCCTTAAACTTAAATGTAACTCAAACCAAATCAATTTACCGGTAAAGGAATAAATCCATTAAAGTTGTGGCCACAGGAAACATAATTTCTGCAAAATTATGACTACATTGTTACACACATGATTACTCCAGGATTCTGTCCAGCTCCCGTCTGTGTGTGGGAAACAGTGAAATGGAATTCAGTCAGTCTTCACGTCGTCCCGTCAGCTTTCATATCCACACGTCTCGACTTTCTAGTTCCTCCCGTCTGTCTCCTGTCGACATCTCACCCTCCTGACAGAACTCACCTGGAGGAGAACACGGGAAGCACAAAGCAAGATTGATTTTACACGCTGCCTCCGTTTTTGTGGTGAAAGCTGGCTGTCGGCTGGGATTTGTGCTCGGTCCTATAAAAGTGCGTCTGTGTGGTCGGAAAAATGGATTTTTTACGAGAGGTAAAATGTTGAGGCTGGAGTCAGCGTCCGGGCAACTGGACGTCTTTAAGGATTTGCCATCCATCCATGTTCCGGTTCCTCATGGTCCTGGGTTCGATCCCTTATTCGTCTTCTGTGTGGAGTTCTTCCAGTGTCTGTCTGGGTTGCCTCCGGGCTTTCTGGTTTCCTCCCACAGTCCAAAAACATATGTAGGTGGTAAGCCATTGCTTAATATAAGCATTGGACTACTTTTGAGCATTTAGCCCTAGTTACATTTACAGTAGTTATAGTATAGTCTGAGCGATGAAGGTTAGGGGCCCGAAACGGCATCCTTTGGATTAATAGTCCTGCTCCTTAATCACTAGGCTACCGTGGCCCCATTGGACTAGCAGTCATAAGGTCATTGGTTCGGGCTCCACTGTCTGTATGTTGATATTGGGGTCTTGATGAAGACCCTTACCCTTTAATTGTGTACTGTACTCATAATGTAAGTCATGCTGATTAAAGGTAGGTGCTAAATTCCAACAATGTAAAGGTGGGAGACACCTTGTGGATTGTAATGCTGGTCCTGCCAAGCCTGGATAAATAGGAAGGTCGTGTTGGTTTTCCCAATCAACTTTTCCTAAACAACTATATAAATCAGGAGCAGCTCAGTACCCCCACATAGCTCCCCGTGTATTGACCCTTGTATAAATACAAACCAGAACAGGGGTCACCAAACGTAGCCCTGTTCTAAAAACAGCTCATTATAGTGACACTTATAGTGAGCTGCATCAGCGTCCGGGCAACTGGACGCAAAAATTGCGCCCCCTGCTGTTTAAACGGAATTCTACAAGAAAATAAATTTGTATCAATTCTTACTGAATCATTCTTTATCTAATAAACTGCATAAGACATATGCCTGTCCCAGTTTGCCCTTTTGTTTCAGCTATAATTGTACTTAATGGGGATCGGGCGGGTTAAATTGAATAATTGTAGTACTTGCTAGTTAGTTTTTATTATGACACACTATTACACCTGTAAAAAGTGTTTTCATCGTTGAGGTAGTGATCTTATCCTCCTGAGACCCAGACTTTTATTTCGTCTAGCTATTTGTGATTAGTAGGACCTAACAAGCATAAAAAATAAATTTATATATATTTAGTCTAAAATAAAGATACAATTGGCTTACAATACAAAGAACAAAATTGTTTGATTGAAACTGTAAACATTAGAATACATAAACAAAAGTGATCATGTTATTGTACATAAAATGGCAACTTTTAAAAATAATTTAATCAATTAATGTTGTCATATGACCACTAGGTGGTACGGGCAGTGTCTCTATATGAGGCCAAAGAGTAAACAATTTAAAATTAGGTAGAATGGTGCAGAGAACCAGAAATGTAACGTCCTTATATGAGGACACAGGGTCTCTAGAGGTTAATATTAGAGAACAGCTATTTTATAACGTTTTATTGTTTATTGGATGTGTTTGTTGAGCACTTTTGGCGACGATATTTTGCTTGTTTTTCTTTCAGGGGTTATTTTTCTCATTTTACAGACCAGTGATCCCTTGTTTTAGGTACACTCACACATCGAATGAAACACGGGACATTCTTTAAAAAAACAAACAAACCCAAAACGGTTTCAGTGCTAAAAAAGAATCCGTATTTCCCCTCCGGGCGGGAGGAAGCAACTTGTTCTAACAGTTTTAGTATCACAGCTGAGCTTTGATTATCCGGAGATCTGAGGAAGGAAGAAGGAGGGTTCTGACTCACTTATCCAGAAGTGCTGCTCATACTTTCCAAAACCTACCCCCCCCCCACCACACACACACACACACTCCATAACACTGTCACAAGATCAACTCCAATTTCAGGGTTTAAAACACAGCTGCCCTTTAAAACGGTTTCAGTGTGGAATCAAGTTAGAATTCAGTCACCGCTGTGCTTTTGCACACTTAGTCATGATCTGTCGCTTTAAGAATCGAACCAGCAACCTTCCGATCAGAAGCGCGGTTCTGTCAGGCCCGTCAGGCCACGGCTGCACAATAACGTAATAGTAATTTTCCTAACAGTTGATAAATTGAGACGAATAAAACAACTTCATCAATCAAATCATTTGTTTCCCTACACAGCATCAATCAGTCAGCAGAATAATTAAAACACACCTTATCCTGTTTATCACTGCCATGTATGAACAAGTACCAAATTACTAAACAGCATTTTATCAATCTCAGCTCTGATGTGCTAGTGTGTGTGTGCTGTGGTTTTGTTTTACTGTTGTGCCACCTGAGCGCTCTTAATGGTTACACATTTCAAATTTAACAATATAAAACTATTCAGCTCTAAAACGGGTCGGATGATTGGCTTGTTATTCCACAATTAAAATGCTGCAATTATGACCTCTGACTTTCATACAGTCTGTGCAGTAAGACGGGGGATAAAGGGGATCAGTGCGTGACTTTCCATACGCCATACTGATCTCCAAATGATCTCGGTTTGTGCAGGTGAAAAGGAGCGGCTACGACTAGACTGGGAGAATTCAGGTAGAAAAGGTACTAATACATTGTACTCAAGTAAATCTCTTCCCATTACTCAGCTGTGAGTAAAGTTACTACTTTACTATAATCTACTCAAGTAAAAAGTTCATTTAAAGTGTTCTACAAGTACACATTACTTATTTCATTACTTACATATAGACACTATATAGACCTGATTGGTGTCTAGTCTGTTTATTATAGCGTAATAATCATCAAAACTGCAGCTTGGGCGCCCTCTGCTGGAAAGAATATCAAAAGTATAAAACCTTTTTATTTATAAAAATGTAATTAATGTACCAAATGACTTTATGTAATATTAACAGTCAGTATAACATGTAGGAACGTTCAAGACAGGATTCAAGACTCATGGCATTAAATAAACATGACTTTATTGGTGTTATTCACAGTACACAGTCGATAAAAACCAGAGACAAATAAAACAATTACATAACATATCTTAGAGCGGGTAAATATCAGAAACGTTCGGTCTTCAGATCCTTTAGGAAAATATAAAGAAATACTCGGTGCTGAAGAAAAAGGAAACAGAAATGCTAGAATAATTACACAATGTCAAGCATCCAAGTCTCAAACAAGTAGAAAACACCCGACAGGGACGGTAAATCTGCCTAATTCTTTATGCACAATAGTTGTGATAATTAAACTGACATCAAAGAAGGCACGGATGGTGCGAAAACATTTTTAATTAGGTATTTACTTCCTTAGTCCTTAGCAGAACCCTTTATCACCCATGCTGTGTGTAAAGATGCCTTTTCGTCTGCACATATCCCAAAATAAAAACACTTCCCGCCGTAGCTGACCGGAACTCAGAATCTTGGCACTGTTCTAATTGTCCGACACCTTAAACACTTCTAATAGAAAAAATATGTTTACCGAAATGCATGTAGCGCTTTTAAATATAGTTCAAAAGAGGTGGAATGATGCGATCGTTTCCTATTTCATGTTTATGATGTACGAGTTGTCATGGGAACTTGCAGTTCAGTCATCACTGTGGCTCAGGGCTTAAAAAAAATCATACAACAGTACATACACACAACATGCGAGTAATAATCGTACATGCATAACTTTACTACTTATGCTGATATCTAGGCAGAATTATTTCATAATATGCTACGACATTTAGCTGATGGTGATTTAAAGAAAATTGGTTGCACAGATTTTTTTAATCAAACGTGTATCGTTACACCTCAGGTGTGTGTGAGAAACGGAGAAAAAGAAAAGATTGTGTGATAGTTCTCTCATCTTCTCTCTTCTCTACAGAAGCTTGTTGGCTCTCTGATTGGCTTCATCGATGCGCACTTTATTCATTTCCGCCTAAAAAAAGAAAGTCAATATGATTATGAATTCACAGAACTATAAGTTATAAAGTCTCGTGTAATGTGGAATTCAAAATGTAAAGTTTGTGAATTACCGAGACCTTTTTTTATTTTTTGGGATGAATTGGCTATCGGCTTAATAACAGGCGATCACGCCACCCTGTACGGCACCAAGGTGTCGTGTACATTCACTTACCTTCTCGTTAATGCGGTCGATGGTCTTGTTTTGCGAGTCGATCTCGTTCCCCATGTCCAGAGCCATGGTCTTCAGATTGCTGATGATTCCACCCACCTGATCCAGATTTTCTTCCATCTCAGTTTCACGATCATCATTTGTTATCCTGAGAGAGAAAAAATAGAGCGTATATATGTATACATCCAGTCTCGTGATCATGACCGCCAGCTAAAGGCTGTTTTATATTTTTCCGTCACCAGAGGGTGCCGAGTTTCTGGGGGATCGGTTACGTATAGATTTAACCTCAGGGAATACCACGAGCGAGAACGTTCGTTGTTGTCGATTTTAGCTGATCGATATAGAACAGGGGTCACCAACCTTTTTGAAGCTGCGGGCTACTATTGGGGTACCAACTAATGCAGCGGGCGACCAGTTTGATACACACTTGTGACGTCACAATAATAATTATATAATTAAT
>JAOUQU010000015.1:299751-312054 GCA_028566735.1 Ammoglanis amapaensis | reverse complement strand
TTAGTCGACTATTAGTCGATTAGTTGGAGTAAATGACGACCACTAGTCGACCAACAAAATCCTTGGTTGTGGACAGCTCTAAATATTGCCCTACTCTAGTTTTAGTAGACTAGCTATTGATTAAAGGTAATTGGTGATGTTGTGATAAGTGATACAATTGGTAAATGTCTTGTTTTCACTCACGTTTGTGTAATATTATTCTCCATTTATTGATCTTTAATAAATCCGGGCAGCATAGGAGCAGAACGAGAGACAACCAGAACGGTCGTGATTATTTTTTTTACAGAACTGAAGCCAACAAATGTATATTTATCCCAACCCTAACTGTATTTTCTTTTAATTAAAGTAAGATATTTGCTTTCCTAATAGGCTTTTCTTGCGTATTTAATTCATCATCGGGGACGGCGGTAGTCTACTGGTTAAGGTGCTTGAGGAGGAAACAGAAGGTCGCTGGTTCAAGCTTTAACGTGACCACCTTATTACTGTGGGGCCCTTGAGCAACGCCCTTCACCATAGTATTTCAGAGTAAATTTAACATTGTATTGTTTTTAAAGACAGAAAAAGAAAACAGAGGGAACCACCTGGGTGCAAGTACAGAGAATTCTTTGGTTACTATTGAGAAGAACTGTAGAAGATCCCGACCACACCGTATATCACATCGCTGATGGTATTATTCAATGTCACCCATGAAAAGTCGGTGCATCACGATAGGGACTGGCACCAAAGCTACGAAATGCAGACACTCGAAGTGGTGATCCGAAAGCACCCTTCAGTTTGATTAAACACATCTCTGGTCCTCTTGCAGCTGTCACCTTTGGCTGAGAGCCACACGAAGCTGGAAAAGTCTGGCCGGGCTGCCACACCATTACACATTTTAAGGTGTGACCTCTGATCCCACCTTGGCCTCCGTGTCGCTCTCTGACTAGCCCTTTAGGTCGGCTGACCTGTAGCTTTGGTGTCTGGTCTCGACACGAAGGATGGGAATCCAGCTAACGCATGCGTATTCCTCTTGCTCGTTTCCATTGGCTCATCTTTTTTAATGGCTTCACGGTTATAGATTGGGCTTTGTCTGGAGGCGCGTGTACCTGCGCCAGTCCCAGCTGCTCCTCATTAATAATCAAGTCCACTGCCCGAGCTGGAGTGTTCCATCATAGAGGAGCTAGTTAGTATCCTGCATGTGAGAGAAAACAAATCAGGGCTATAGAGCCCGTCCAATGTTTTTGCAGCGTCTCCGAACACACTTCGGAGGAGTTAGCATGCTAATCAGTTCGAGTGGTATTAGCCGGTGCGGGTGCAGCCGGTCTCTATTGTTGGACATGGTGAACAACAGAAGCTCTGAAATCTGCAGCCCTGATCTTCACGTCAGGAGCCAGAGGGGAATAAAGGCGTGGAAATAGGATTTATTTAGCACGCCTCATCAAAAGGGAATTAGCATGCTCTGGCAGGAGAACGGTCACAATGAGAGGGATAAAGCAGGGAATGTTGCTCATTTCTAGATATGCATCTGTCTAAACAAGACCGGTGTGGTCTTCTCAACTGTACAGAGAACTGAGTAAGACCTTGGGTCAGGGATCAAAAGGATAATCCCGAAAAATCTTTAAAGCTCTACCACACCGACACTATTTGCTATGTATTCAAACGAATGTTGTTTATCATTATTGATCTCACTAATTTCCCTCTGGTATCACAAATATCTTTCTGCTGATCCGCCTGCCATCCATCCATTCATCAGTCCATTAATCCATCCGTCCAGGCAACCATCCATACAGTTGCCAGCCTAGACGCAAATCGATTACATCGAATTTATATCATTTATTAAATAGAATAAACTTTTTACACACGTAGGAATCATTCCTCAGCGTTTAACCCAATCCGTGCAGTGAAACACACATTTACACACGTTACTGAACACACACTTTAGGGCAGCAGTGATCACACATGTGCCCAACACAATGGGCAGCCCTAATCACGGCGCCCGGGGAGCAGTGAAGGGTTTGGTGCCTTGCTTAAGGGCACTTCAGTCATGACCCGTCTACTCTCAATATCAAACCTGCAACCTTCCAGTTCTAAATAATCCTTAAACCTAGACACATAGATTTATATTTTCGGGATTTAGCAGATGCCTTTAGACCCTCTACAGACCCAACAGACCCTCTACAGACCCACTACAGAACCTCTACAGACCTACTATAGACCCTCTACAGACCTACTATAGACCCTCTACAGACCCTACAGACCCTCTACAGGCCCTCTACAGACCTTCTACAGACCTAATATAGACCCTCTACAGACCCAACAGACCCTCTACAGACCCTGCAGACCCTCTACAGACCCACTACAGACCCTCTACAGACCTACTATAGACCCTCTACAGACCCTCTACAGACCCTACATACCTTCCACAGACCCTACAGACCCTCTACAGACCCTACAGACCCTCTACAGACCTACTATAGACCCTCTACAGACCATATAGGCCCTCTACAGACCCAAGAGACCCTCTACAGACCCTCTACAGACCCTCTACAGACCCAAGAGACCCTCTACAGACCCACTACAGACCCTCTACAGACCCTCTACAGACCCTACAGACCCACTACAGACCCTCTACAGACCTTCTACACACCTACTATAGACCCTCTACAGACCATACAGGCCCTCTACAGACCTACTATAGACCCTCTACAGGCCCTCTACAGGCCCTCTACAGACCCTCTACAGACCCACTACAGACCCTCTACTGACCCTACAGACGTATTACGTAATTAAGTGTAGCTCTTAGACGTATAAGGCTAGAAATTCTTAGTTGATCGTTTGATTGTATTTTATTTAGAATTTATTGTCCTGCTGGTTCCGTGGTTTAGTGTTTCACAAACCCAAACCTCCTAAGGTTTCATTTCAAACTTAAAACTCTGAATAAAAAGAAATAAGAATGCATTGTTTGTTTTTAATACAATTAACTCAACATCTCCTACCAAGAATTTCTTTAAATTTCCATTCTTCCTTGGAACGAAATCTTGATCCTTCATTTCATTCGTGCGAATGAAGTTCTTGGAGTTATGAAAGCTTTAGCCGCCTAAAAGAGCAAAGGAGAACCCCCAGATTTCAAAAGCGCCGTCTGATATTTCAGCCTCGGGCGGCTCGAACCTGACCTGAAGAGTTACATCACCTGTGAAACCTTCCGTTTCTCGATCAGGACTCGTGCGCTCTTGTAGATCTGTCAGATCCGATGAGAACGGCTTTGAGGCATCCGACTCGACGAGCAACAAGCAACGAACAGCGTAAACAAAAGTAAACAAAAGCTCAGAGCCGTGTTCAGCCTTAAGCCTCCCGTCTGCTGTAGCACTTCTGTACTGATGAAATACAGAGAAACTGAGATCGACGGGAAGCGGATATGACACCGTATAACCGAGGGTCAGACACCGTAGAGCTTCTAGGTTTTTTTTTTTTTTACTGGATCACAAGACATAAACCTCATTTCCAGAAGATTTGGGGATTCTATTATTAGATGAGACTGGTCCATGCTGCTGTAATATTAAAAAAGTAAATCATTTGAACTTCATTTATATTTATTGGAACATTTGATGTTAGATGCCATTTTGGATCTATCGTGTACAACAAATGTCGTTCTTATCTGACATTAAATGACAATGTCATTCACCATTACAAAGACAAAACTATTTTCTAAAGGCAAAAATTCTTACTTACAATGTTAAGAAACGTAAAAATAAATTGAACACATTTTCACCGCAATGCTTTTATACAGTTTGAAATAATTCACACTAGGGGGCAGCAGTGAGTACACGTGCCTGACACTTTGGGCACAGCGCCTGGTGAACAATTAGACGTTAGCTTACTGGTTTATATGACCCGATTTGTGTATTCGACCCAGCGTATGGGCAAAGCTTGCAGTAATTAATTGACTGATAGTCACAGATAACGTTGTTTGCTTACGTCGGACGATGCTAGCAGTGCTAAAACCAGCGCTAATGCCGATGCTAGCAGTGCATCGATTGGCTGGTGTACATGGAAGACGTGACGATGCGTTTAAGAACAATGCAACAGGCAAATCACATTCATGGATCCATATAACAAATGCAAATGAGTTTGGTCATCGGATGTAGCCTGGCGCTTAAGATAATTGATTAGTAAGTGAACGGTAGCTAGTTTTAACCCTACCATTGCCAGGTTGTCACTGTTGGGCCTTTGAGCAAGACTCATGACCCCTATGTAATTGGTCAGAGTGAATACTGAGAGTAAAAGTACATACCTGCAAAATGTTAAACATGTCAATGTAATAAACATTGGCTAGCTAATTGGTTTCTGACATAATAGTGACAGTGTGCAAACAAATACTCTGGAATTATTGTGTTTAATATTAATTATTGTGTTTAATATAATTAGCTTGATTGGTGTTTTTTTATTTTAAGGTAAATGTGAGCATACAGTAAATTAATTATGATGCGCCAAAACTCCACAAAAAGTGCACAATGTTTTTTATTTGTATTATTTTACATTAAACTATATCATGTTTGAAGATTAAAATGTACATTTCTAATAAACACCATTCTTTCTGCTTGTATATTACTTTGTATTTATGGCTTTCTGACCCAAGTCGGGTCCCTCCACACTTCCTGCGGCCCCACACTCCATCAGTAAGCAGTTCTCTCCCCAGGCGGGCACGCCGCCCGGCTCTCCAGATCCATCTCGTCCCCACGCCCTCGGCGGCGATCATGGCCGAGGAGCATTACTGTGATTTATGGGTCCCAGTGCTGCCGAACAGCGATAGATCAGGAAAGCGGCGGGGAACCTGGGGAGCCGGAGCGGAGACATGGGACGCCTGGGCCTCACCGAAAAAACCCACCTATGATGAAGTACTCCGTGACCGGCACTTTCATTGCCACGATGAAACAAATGCGCTCAGAACTTCCCGTGTGTATACTTTCCTATCTACATGCACTGTTCTCACCTCTTCTGCAGTAGCGTACCGGGTTAATGTATACTGGAGACGGTGCTTTATTGGGTGATAGGTATTTTTTTCTTTGCTTTGTGTTCGTGTGTTGTTTTCTGCAATGCAGAACCGACAGCACTAGTACAAGTACGAGTGTTGCATATGAAAAACCTGTTTGGAGAGTTGGGGTGAGAACACGAGGTAAATAAACACAAGTCTTGTCTCACGCCAAGTATCTTTACTAAGAAACAGAAGAAGTTTGGGCAGCTCTTTGTTTATCTGCCACTTCTTTGTTCATTCTCGCCTTTTTTTTTTAGGAAAACTGATTTACTTTTATGTAATTATTCAAATCATTTACTTAAGTGAGAGACACAATGGAACTATGAATACACAAATTATTTATGTAATATTGGCCAGTCAGGTGGATGGATGAATGTGGATTTGTAGATAAGATAAGATGGATGGATAGATAGATAGATTAGGTAGGTAGGTAGGTAGGTTGGGTAGGTACGTTAGGTAGGTACGTATGTACGTAGGTAGGTAGGTAGGTAGGTAGGTAGGTAGGTTGGGTAGGTAGGTAGATAGATTAAGTAGGTGGGTAGGTAGATAGATTAGGTAGGTAGGTAGGTAGGTAGCTAGGTAGGTTAGGTAGGTACGTATGTACGTAGGTAGGTAGGTAGTTTGGGTAGGTAGGTAGATAGATTAGGTAGGTAGGTAGGTAGGTAGATAGATTAGGTAGGTAGGTAGGTAGGTAGGTAGGTACGTATGTACGTAGGTAGGTAGGTAGTTTGGGTAGGTAGGTAGATAGATTAGGTAGGTAGGTAGTTAGATTAGGTAGGTAGGTAGGTAGGTAGGTAGGTAGATAGATTAGGTAGGTAGGTAGGTAGGTAAGTAGATTAGGTAGGTAGGTATGTACATAGGTAGGTAGGTAGGTAGGTAGATTAGGTAGGTAGATTAGGTAGGTACGTACGTAGGTAGGTAGATAGATTGGGTAGGTAGGTAGGTAGGTAGATAGATTGGGTAGGTAGGTAGGTAGGTAGATAGATTGGGTAGGTAGGTAGGTTAGTTAGATAGGTAGATAGTGTTTTGACCACAGCCATGTTGATTTATTACATTCTAATAAGAAATAAAATCTAACTATTGAAAGACAAGTTGTATCCAAATGTTTGACTTGCTCTGTTTGTGCAAGAACGACAAATAAAAGAAAATAAATGTCTATTTTAGACATTGTCTACAGCCAAGCAAGTTTTACAACCTGTCACTGATTACAATCAAGCTATTAATAACCGTAAATAATTCTCCATAACAAATGAACACGTTTCTTTTCTATTTTCTGTTCTGCGTGTTTCTATTACAAATCTCTGGCTGTGATTCATGCATATTCAGATTCCATTGATATGCATGGGGTGGAAATCAGTGGGTAATTCCATTATCGCAAGCCAAATCGGAGGGATCTTAGAGTGAATTAGGGTGGTCGGGTATGAGGAATGAAACCACGATCGGTGATGAGGGGTGCTGACCTTCCACCGGCGGGGTCAGTAAAACGAGGAGGGGCATCTGGGCTAAGCTAACACTTTCCCCTTCCCAGCAGTTCATTCACAGCCACAGAACAAAGATAAAACACAACAGATCACGACTCGAGACTCCATCAGATTAAGCCGAGCGGTCTCGGAAGCCCCCTCTCGCCCCTCCCCAGGCTCATGTTGTTAGCATTTAGATAGGCGAGATAGCGGCTAGGCCGGGGTAATAGGCTTTTCCCATCAGCTGAAGAGACGAGGATTAAATCAAAAAGAACAACAACGATGAAGACGCCGAGACGGAAAGTGAGAGCGCTGCAACATCGCGCCTGATTGACTCCGAGCTCATTAACCCAGGCCCTGACTGATCTGATGTTAGAGGTGATTGGAGATTATCACATTTAGGGACGGCCGGCGCTATCTCACCACCTATCTCTTCACGCTTCTCTTCATTTCATCCAGGTCAGCTGGCGTCCTGTGGGATAGCGCTGGGGAAATAGCATCTCCGCTCGCTGTCTGCTTGATCTCCTAATTCTGCTTCATTTAAACCTCATCAACTTTTTCACTG
This sequence comes from Ammoglanis amapaensis, assembly GCA_028566735.1. Classification (NCBI taxonomy): domain Eukaryota; kingdom Metazoa; phylum Chordata; class Actinopteri; order Siluriformes; family Trichomycteridae; genus Ammoglanis; species Ammoglanis amapaensis. The sequence continues at coordinate 305,018 of JAOUQU010000015.1, read as the reverse complement.
GACCGGAAGACGAGAAGAATGGAAACAGCTTGCGTCTTTGTGCGATTTTGGTGTCAGATCTGATATTATACCTTCACACTCTGACACCGGGTCCGTCACGCTCGCACACATGTTGGTATCGAAAATCTGAAAGAATGGCAACTCGGGTATCACAATAGAATACCGGGGTGTAATAAATGCGGTCTAATCCTGTGTCACGCACGAACCCGAGCGCAGGAAAATGTGAAACCGATGCAGAAAATGAGATTACTGTATTTAAATGACTATGATAATATAGTCCGTGCCTCCGGCCCCCTGTAGGAAAAGGATTTCTCCCTTGCCTATTGTTAGCAGTTTAGCTCCGTCTGCATTGGTCCATAATAGGGATGCGATGTGTGTTTTCTTTCGTCTTGTCCTGTTCGCTTCTCTTCGTGTCTGTCCAGCCGGAGGCACAGATGTGGAAAGCTTTCTTGCTTTAGGCACAAATGCAAAGCCATACGGCGAGGACCCGCTTAGTGCATTTTTAATGCTATAATCCCATCTGTAATGGAGTTTGTCTACAATTGTCGACATCTTTTTTTTTTTTTGCTTTCTTTTTTTTGCTGATCTGGTCTAAACAGGTTTCCACCAGAAAATATGCAAGGAAACGATTTTTCAAGAATAAAGATATTTTACTGTTTGCATTCTGGTCACGGTAAGTCTAGTGCCACCTGTAGGAACATTTACTTTCTTGACTGCTTAACCAGTCGATCCCAGAAGGTCAGTGGGCACAAGACGCACAGTAACACCCTGGACAGGGGACCAGTCTAACACCTGACAAACACACACACACACACACAGTGTCAGCAATAAAGTGTCATCTGGGATTCGAACCCTTCTTGCAATAAGGCGACAGTGCTATACACTTGGCCACAGCGCAACCCCATGTCTGTGTTAGTTTCCTCCTCCCGTCCAAAAACATGCATTTAGATCGCTTGGCACAAGGTCACTTAAAGGTCATTTTAATACTGCACAAGCTCATAGTTACAGCAGCGTTGTCATCTGCTAGCACACCAGTGCAGAGAACCAAACCCTGGGTAAGCGGGGTGCCACCATAGCCAATATGGTGCACAAATCAGTGTACTGTAGTGCTAGTCTCAAACCCGAATAAATAGGGAGTGGCTGGCTGTGTCAGGAAGAGCTTCCAGTATAAAACCGATAATGCAGATCTCGATCTGGCGCCCTCTATTGTTCACCAAAAGCGTTGTATAGAAAATGCAATGATTTGTTTTTTAAAGTGAAAATAATGAAAGAACTTTGGGGAATATTTCAAGCTATTCAAGACCTGATCAAATGTTGTTTGTAAAGTCCTGGGTGGCCGCACAACTGGAAGGGTGTCTGATGTTCGATCTAACTATCTTTATCGACAAACAACCCAAGTATCAGCTCCTCCTGTTCAAACACATTACACACATTATCGCCTTCTTGTTGGTCTCAAGCTGCGAAGAACCAGGAGCCCGCAGAACGTCCTCGCTGTCCTTTACGCTTTATTGCCGGCCTGCCTGTCCCCTGTGCATAACAAGTCCCCCCCCCCAAACCCTTCCCGATTCCCTCGATTCCAGTCTGTGTTTGATTTCACGTGGGCCCACGAAACAGCGGTAGGTGAGACGGGGAGTGAACAATCAATCTTTGTAATGCGATCGGAGGATGGTGCAGTGTGAGTAAATGTTTGCACAGGCGCTCATCCAGACCTGCCATCAAAACCATTCCAGTGGAAGAGGGAATCAATTCGGGCCAGCTCTCTCTCATCTTTTTACTTCCTTTCTCTCTTTCTGTTGCTCCCCCCCCCACCCCACCCACCCCACCATAACAACAGGAGGGTATCGAGAGCATTATTACCCGCAGCTCGGTGCATTTTTTATACATCTTTGTCTTATGTGTTTTATGGATGCCAGCTCAGGGAAGGAAGCTGTGTGGCTCTTGAATCCTTTATCAACATCTATCAATGAGAAAAGAATGACTTTATCCAGTTTGTGCACAGCGTCTTTTACATTAGCACAAAAGATTCGACACATTTTATATCACTTGATAATTTGCAAGTGTATTAAACAAACTGAAACTTTCCTGGCGCCACCTTCCATGTTCAATCCAGGCTTAGAACCAGCATTGAAAGCGCACTGACCATCGCGCCTCACATACATTTACAATTTCGGGATTCTTTACCAAATCTTCATCAAAGATGTGAATTATAAAGACTTACAATTACAGTAGACAGTCAGAGAAAATAAGTGTTAAGGGCATTGCTCAAGGGCCCAACAGCAGCAACCTAGCAGTGGTGAGGTTTGATCCGGCCTACATAACATTGATTAGTAATTCTGTACCTTAACCACAATGCTTAACCCTTTCTGCTCCAGAGGCGCCATGATAGTTAAGTCTAATCTAGACGTAGCGTTTAGCCTTATTGAAATGATTTAGCGTTTAGCATTACCGACTGTTACCCGGCTAACAAAAATACCTCAGAATGTTCCACAAACATTCCATTTTTTTGGAATAAGTTATGAGTGTGTTCAAATATTATTACCTAACTATTCAAGAACATTTAGATTTATTCGCTCTGAATGATATCTCACTGTTCATGTTTTATAGTGTACATGTTTCGTTGAACATGCCCTGACTAAACAAATAGGGTCACATCACAGTTGTATGATGTTCTACTGACAGTTTTGTCAGAATGTGAAAGGTCACAACATTTGGGAACTTTAACGCAACGTTAGTGAACGTTGTGAGAACTTCCCTGCTAGCTGGCTAGCCATCAAATCTAGCGCTAACGTTCATACTAACTCCCAATTTCTAATTTATTAATTCTGTTCTGTTTTTCTATTATTTCTAAGATTCGTTTGGTATTTCTAATTGAAGTGTTGAAATTAGACTTTATTTTAAATTAGCCTTTGTATAGTATTTAAACATATTAAAACAAGGCTTTAGCATGTGATTAAATGCCAGCAGTGTATGTCCTGTATCATGTGTGTTTTTGAGATAGAAAGCAGATGGCATGGAGCTTGTGCAGCTTTTTTTTTCCCACGCTGAGGATGGCACAGTCCCATCCTACCGTGGGAAGCCGCTGGGTAAACTGGCACCATATAGAGAGCTCACCTGTTGGAGGAGCAATACTGCCCTCTTCTGGTTTAATTGTAACTACATCGGATCTCACGCTTGTGTATATATATTTACTGCAGTTATACATACATACATCATATATATTTTGCAGCAGAAGAAATAAAAACCAAAATGAGCACAAAAAAAACAACTTTTAAGAGGATCAAAAACTTTAGTGATTGAAAAAAATTATTGATAACAACCAGACATTAAGATAAATAATGTTGACATTACTTATTGTGTACTATATTAGAAAAATTATTTGTTTATAAAATACTGTGCTACTACTTCTTAGACAGTCAGTAATGGCTCAGTGGTTAAGAATTATTGACCAGCCAAAGGAAAGTTGCTGCATTCAGCCCCATCACTTCATTTCTGACCCTTGACCACAGCATTCGACCATTAATGGCTTGGATTGTAGATCTGGACAAAGAAAAGGTTGTTGTAGAAAAGTAACAGTTTAAAGAAGTCTTCTAGCGAAATGCATGATGTTAATTATCGGTTTGGTTAACATGTAAAGAATTTCAACATTTGGCATCAATGTTTTTGGCATTTGCTAAACTTAAAACGGTGGCACAAAACAACCAACCATGCGTGTGGATTCCAACAACGACTATCTGAAAACATCCACCCACCCAAACCTGAGGAACAAAAATTGTTGATTGCTTTTCTTCCGCTGGCATGATTGTATAATGGAGGTCTCACAGTTTGGTATAAAATGACTTGGCTAGAGCCCTGAAATAAAATGATTACTTGGCTGTGAGCTAAAGCTTATATGTAAATATTACTAATGACCCTGGGGTAACTGGAAGAATCCGTAACCATGTTTTAACTGATAATAAAAAGTCTTAAAGAGGTAGAGATCATTACAACCACAAAGACAGTCCAGTCACTGTGAGTCCTCAAAGACTTTTTTTCCAATTACTGAGAGAGCAAGAACAAAAAAGCTTTACCAAAACAGACTCATGTTCTGTAACATCCACTGTGACCACAGAGCAACTAAGAGAAAAATCTATCATTCTGAAACAGACTGTCCAATCTCTAAAGCCTTATGGGCGAAGAAAGGGCATATTTTTACGCCCGAAAAGACAGTTTCAAGGCTGCTAACTGGCTGCTTCTGGCCGACGACGTGCACTTGTCCCAGCTTGATGCTTTGTCAATGTGCTGTGACTAAGCCAAGGGGGTTTCGTATCCCCCTCTCCTTATCCTAATTAAAAGAGGATTATCCGGCATGGAGTCCCAGCCCACTCCAGCATGCAGTTTGCTGGTTGTCCTTACATTCTTTAGATAATCACACCTTCAGGAAATGGCAGGACGGGTCTTTCCGGACAGCTGCCCAAAAAGGGAAGGTAGACAAGCTTTGGGGTTGTGTTGGTGGTTAGTGTCTTTAAGAAGCTTGCCAGGTCTGTATTTGATCTACCAATACCACATTGATTATTTTCATTAAAAATAAAAAAATGAATATATGTAGGTAATCCAAAATGTGTTTATTTTATTTTAAAAGGAGGTGCTGTGTGTGGACGTGCATATGGATGGTATTGGCCTATGTAAGGGATGGAGACCAACGTTTGATAAAAGACAACAGTTTTTGCAATTATTTGACTATAGGGCAGCAAACTAGCATTACAATAACTTTGTTTAATTTAGAGTTTCTATCTACATTAAAACAACACTGGAAATGTCAATAACAGTGGTGGTAATAACACCGGGACCGTGTAGGTTTGTTTGTGTTTGCCAAGAATAAATCATAAATGTATTTTTTTACAGCAATATCTTTATTGAGTTCATATATATATAGGTTAAAAATAAAACACATTACATAATACTGAGAAAATAAGAACAGAGAAAATAACCCCAAACAGCCAACAACATAAACGCATTAGATGGCAAGCACATAATAGTTTCTGCTCAACAGTGTCCACTAGAGGGCGCCTAAATTCATGTTCATGGTCGTGCTGAATCTGATTTATTCTGCAAATTTATAACAGATTTATGGAAGCCCATTCCCGCCACCTAAAATAAAAATAAAAATCCAGCACATATTTTTTTTCATTATTAAGACAATTGCTATCTCATTATTTCGACTTACTAAGTCATTATTTCGACTTACTAAGTCATTATTTTGAGATACTAAGTCATTATTTCGACTTACT
>JAOUQU010000015.1:167794-182362 GCA_028566735.1 Ammoglanis amapaensis | reverse complement strand
GAAATGAAAATTGTCTGATTCTATACGAGACGAATGAATCCGCCTCAGATCTAAAATTACTCCGCGAGATGGAGGAGGTTTGACCCGATGCCTTTCATGAAAAAGAAAAAAACCAACGAGAAAGAAAAAAATGAAATAAAAAAAGATAAAATGAATTGGCAGACGGGAGGATAATTAGAGCTGGCGTGTTGGAAATGGGCATGAAAAGGGGACCAGAGGTTTTTTTTTTTTTACCCATTACGTCTGGTGCTAATGCGAACATGATTGTGTTCATTTTCATTTTTTTTCATTCACTCCATCCTAAAATGATTAGATATATTTTTTTTCCCAGCGTCTGGATGTTCTTTTGTGTTTTATATCGTCAGTTTCCACCAGCATGAAACGAGCCGAAGATTCGGACCGGATCCGTGAAGGTCAGAAGCGACGTCACAAAGCACCGCGTCAGGACTGAAAAGTGATGTAAAGCAGGCACTGATCTGAGAGCCACATGACCCTCGTACACGAGCTGTCCCTCACCTTTCATTTCAGATGAACAAACAGCACAAGATCCTCCGAGATCCGCCAGGATCCTCCAAGATCTTTCAAGATCCTCCAGGTTCCTCTAAGATCTTCCGAGATCCTCCAGGTTCCTCCAGGATCGTCCAAGATCGTCCAAGATCCTCTTGAATCCTCCTAGATCTTTCAAGATCCTCCGAGATCTTCCAAGAGCCTCCAGGTTGCTCCAGAATCCTCCAGGATCCTCCAAGATCTTTCAAGATCCTCCAAGAGCACCCAGGATCCTCCAAAATCTTCCAAGAGCATCCAGGATCCTCCAAAATCTTCCAAGAGCGTCCAGGATCCTCCAAGATCTTCCAGGATCCTCCAGAATCTTTCAAGAGCCTCCAGGATCCTCCAAGATCCTCCAAGTGCCTCCAGAATCCTTTGAGATCCTTTAGGACCCTCTGAGATGTTCCAAGATCCTCTATTATCTTCCAAAGAGCTTCCAAGATCCCCTCATACCACCACCAACAAAAGTCTCAAAAACGTTCTTAATAACGTGATAAAATTCAAAACGTGTATGTTTCTAAATCTATACTTATTATCATGAACTCTTGGTACTCATGTGGGGCCCCCTGGTGACGTGGAGGCTCCAAGCAGGCCCAGTTACACAACCCGATGTTTCTACTCGAGTTCTGATTCATTTTTCTAAGTTGCACTATTTTTTAAAAAGTCATATTTCATACCGTGGATTAAAAATCACGAATCAATACACTTCATTGTCTCTTCTAGTATTTATGGGACTTGTAATGATCATAATTGTAGTTCTCAGCTGTGATTTATGTTCCATATATTCATGATTCCATCTATGGATTGCTGTTTATCATTACATAAAGCGTTGTGCTGGATGAAATATCTTGAGTACAAAAGAATGCTTATGATTTATTTATGATTATTTCGTACATTATTATTTTATTTACTGTACTACGTGTAATCACGGCTTTGATTTATATTTGCATTCTAACATCTTAAAAATCTGTGCAGGTAATGATTTTTGAAATCAGTATCAGTGTCACGTCATTATTCTTTATCTCGTGCCTGAAAAACATATTTATATGTATAAATATTTAAACAGTTTGCTAAGTTAAAGACAAAAGTAAAAGTCCTGCGCAGTGCATTATGGTCGTGTGTGCATTTAACACACCTTCGCCGCTGGCAGACATTTCATGCTGCATTTATTCAGATCGAATCTTTGATAGACATTTTGTCCGCGGTACTTTTGCAAACAAACAAACAGTCCGAGCGCTTCTGGGGAATGCATTTCTTCATCCCTTCATACCGGATATACCCGGAGGTGTGGAGATAAGAAAGAAGGTCGTATGTGCGAGCGAACCCTGCAAACCCGGCAACATTATGATCAGATAAAACAGAAGCAGAAGGTCAGAGCAAAACAAGCAACACGCATCCTAGAAATATAAAGAACTTTCGAACGCTGCAATAAAGGTTCCCATAATGAACCCCCTCACACACACACACACACACACACACACACACACACACACACACCCGCCTCATAAACCCGAGCTGACAGGTATTTTATCATCCGAGGCCGAGAGAATCACAGTCAATTAATCCTACCTCACTTTCGTTCATATTCACCCGAAGCCCTTAACATGTCTACGGGAAAAGGTCTCACACCGTCTCAATTATTGATTAAAAAAAACGTCCTGGGAGGTGACTTACAACAATCAATTCAATTAGTGACTCAGTCGCTGTATTATAAACGTAACTGATTACCAGTGAAAGTCATAATCGTGTAAGAGAAAACATTTTACATCCACCAGCGTGTTCGGTTTCTTCTCTTTATAACCGACGTGAACGTTAAACGTGTTTTACTGACCGAAATGGAGACGTGACGGAATAAACGATGAACTTTACACAGCGATCGAGACCATTTTAATCTTTGAATCGTTTCTGTGTTACGATGTGAGACGTCGATCAGATTGAATCTATTGATGTATTTATTAATATCAAATATAAAAGCTTTTTGTTTTTAATAGTAGAAGAATAAAATACAGATAAAAACACAGATTTAGTTTGATTTTTATTTCATTAAATCAGCCACAATCGGACCATCAGACGTCTAAAACGAGCGTCGGATCAAACCAGCCTTGATAAAGGAACTTTTTAAATAAAAATACCGGGTTTTATAATCAGTACTGAGAACATCGTTGTAACCATGGAAACTGTAAATAGTTTGATTACACGTTTTATAAAAGTCTATCAGTATATCACCGTTAGTAACGTGTTTATGTTTAACACTATTATTCCCATCACTGGACCCAATCACGTATTATTTGCCCTTATATCTTCATTAATCAAATGTTGTTATTTTTATAGTTTCATTGAATAAAAGATCCTCCGATGAAAAATACAAACACTCGATCGAGAAAAACATTTTGTTGTTCATCACGTCACAATCCAAAGCCACACAGTCACTAGGATTCATATCCCGGTGCACTATAGTGTCTGTCTCATGCCCGGATAAATAGGATGGCTGTAACTTATGGTATGGCACAATGAGTTTAATCCGTGATGTGGACCAGCATTTATCTTTGTACGGTCTACCTTTCCATACTTTTCCATTCCCTTCAGGCTGATGGACGTTATTCTTCACCAATCCGTTCATAACAAGAACTTTCTCATGTCGGGTCCTCAGCTGTAACCAGATCAGACCAGTTCTAGTCTCTTGTATAGACGTATTAGGAATAATTACATATTGTGATCTGAACAGGAGGACAGAAGGAGCGGGTTTGCATTACGACATCATAAACATGGATGCAAGCGAGCGGGCGAGCAAGATTTGCACATTCATTCCTCTGACTTTTGCTCCTGGCAATCGATTGCATAAGTGATAATATAACTCGACTATTTATTAGGGAGTGTTCGAGAACGAGAATGGAACAAACAGACATCGTCACAGCTACCAAGAGGATGAAGCTGAAAAGTAAATGAGACAATACGAGGTGTGTGTTAAATCCACCGGTTAGAGTTAAGTGGCTAATTTCTGAATTGAAGTTACCAGCTCATCCTTGAGGAATTTATTCCGACTCGACGTTTATTATGCCGGGTTTAAATGCTGAGATTACCACACAATAGATAATCGCCGAGCTCGCTCTTGAAACACAGTGAATCATAAGATGAAAACATTTGATAGATTAAGTACAATTCTTAACCGAAATGTTTTTTTCTTTTTTTGTTTTTGGAGACCTGGATTGGTGCATTTGACAATTAATGGAGTAAAATTAACGACTAGATAAGACATCGACTCCAAAACTACACATGGCTTCCAATTATAATGAGCCTTTTCCTTGTTTTCTGTGTCTGGTTAAACTAAAAGAGATGTACCTTTATACCACACACACACACGCACACACGCACACACACACGCACACACACACGCACACACACAGCTTTTCATGTGCGGATCGCTGCTTAAAGGCAAGGATGAACCGAGACCAATAAAACAGTGGAATGGCATCTCATTTGACACACACACACACACACACACACACACGCGCTCGCACGAGTGCACGCACACACACAAACACACACTGACATCTGTACAGTGATTCTGTAAGAGAACAGAACTGTAGTACATGATAAATAAAAAATACAATTATTTCATAACTGATCGTGGTTATTTTCAGACAGCAACCTTTGAAACGCTACCGACGCATAACACCCCCCCCCCTCCCGATGTGAGACAGACACACACCCAAGCATTACATGCAGCTTTACAATCAAAAGCCAAGATATTTTCGAAAGGTGTGGTTGTAGAATGCAAAGTTATTTTATTTCATAACTCGGATGAAGCTTCCTTCTCATGGGGATTTAAGGTACTAACTGATTTCCTTTACTAAACTGACAAGAGTCTGTCTAAACAAAACTGCAAACAGATACCATTGTGTTCTGTAATACGAATTATTTATCTTAAGATAACATAAAATAACATTTACAATTGAAAATCTGCAGAGTTTACACATGAATTTCAACATTTTCAGCATTCATCAGACATCCTTATCTGACGTGACTTACAAATACAAGTGAAGCAAATGATGCTTGAACAGTGGCAACCTGGTGATAGTGGGGGCTTGAACCGACGACCTTCTGAATTCTAGCCAAGTACTGTAACCATGAACCATCAATGCACACCCTAACACATGAAAACATACCGCTCATCAATCAGAGCATTATAGAAAAAACTAGTAAATTATAACATCAAATTAATTCTCCACATTTTTGCACACAGTAGCAAGCACACACTAGGGGGCAGTAGAGAACACGCATGCCCGAGACATTTGACAGCACCTATTCTAGTCTAGAATGTAATACGACCGATGTATTCATATGATACACGAGTAAAATTCATGCCAACATGGACCATAATCTGTTCTTGGAATACTTTGTGGAATCCATCCCATGAAGAACTGAGGCTGAGATTACGTAAACAGTAAAAGAGTTCCTGGAATTTATTTTAATTATTTGTTTACACACCCATCAGTATTGGGTGTAGTGCAAACATCTCTACATCATCTTGTTCTGGTACCTGCACATCCACAGTTCAAAGGGAGCAGAGGCAATTGGGCAGGAACCCGTAGTTTCAGATCTACGACCGGGGTTCAAATCGGAAAGAGCAAAGGAACGCCGGCTAAAGACAGACGTGTCGTGACCTGCAGGCAAGTTATTGGACAGCCAAAACTCACAGTGCAAGTGCATCAGTTCACATCTGCTCATGTGAAATCTGATCCATCATCCACAAGAGCCCTTATGTGCACACGGGTCATAACTATAACACTACACAAATGATAAAGGTCACAGGGTTCGACAACCTCTAACCTCAGTCATGTGTGTGGTGTTTACTCACGGTAAATATTCGTACAGTACTGATATATGTAACAGAATTACAATAAACACACAAGTTCAGTATAGTTATAGTTCTAACCCACAAGAACATTTACTAACCAGCCGGTAAAGTTACACAACTGTAACAGAACTGACTCACTAGCGACAGGACTCAGCTTTGGTTTGTAAAAACTATCACATTATATTGCATTACAACAATAGTATAACAGTAACACAATGACTAGTTGAATAAGTTTGTAACAGAACTGACGTAGACTAGTAATAACACACTAGCTGGTTAATTTGGTTCGTAACAATTGATGTAGACTAGTATTAACATATTAGCTGGTAATGGTGTGTAAGAACCGATATAGATATTAACACATTATGTAACATAACACTAACACAACACTAACACAATAGCTCGTTGGTTTAGTTTGTAACATAATTGATATAGACTAACACAACCACATTACCAGCAATATTGATATAGATTAACACTAACACACTAGCTGGTCGATTTAGTTTATAACTTAACGTCTATGGCATAGTATTAACACACTAGCCGGCGAAAGGTTTTTATTAGAATTGATATTGACATTAACATTTTATAAGGCATTATAACACTAATATAACACTCGCACACTAGCTAGTTAATTTAGTTTGTAACATAACTTTTAAAGTTGTGTTAGTTTTAACACACTAGTTGACAAACTTTGTAAGAACTAATACAGACGTTATCATTTTACATGCAGCATTATAACACTTTATACACTAGCTGGTTAAGTAAGTTTGTAACAGAACTGATGTAGACTAGTTTTAACACACTAGCTGGTTAATTTAGACTTAAACACTAACATTTAGGTAAACAGGTTTAAAAAAAATAGACTTAAATCAATAGAATAAACTAAATGAAATAACGGTACCTGGTAAATCAGTGTAGCTTTGGGTTAACGTGGCTCCTCGTGCACGAGCTTCACGGCTGGACTGACGCGGCTGCGCTCGAGACCCAGGTGTGTGCGAGTGGGCGTGGCCTTAATACACCTGCACACCTGACGCACTGACGTCATGACGCACACAGAAAGAGCATCTTGTACCGAGAGCTGGAGATTTGCGATGGCTTTTCTCTCCCAAACCTGATGGTTCACTTTCACACTATTATCCGCCCCATATTTGGAGAAACGGATCCCCTAAAGAATCTGAGGAATGTGATGGCTGTGCCCAGAGGGCCGGGTTTGGCATGACCGGGTGTGTGTCCGGATAACCCGAGCAAAAACAGTGTTAAATAAATAAATAATAATTATTGATATTATTATAATAACCACAACAAGAAGGTCCTGGGTTCTGTGCAGAGTTAAATAAATAATAATAATAATAATAATAATAATAATAATTAAAACAAATAATAATCATAACCACAGCAAGAATATCTTGGGTTCTGTGCAGATTTAAATAAATAAATAAATAAATAACAACCCCAGCAAGATGGTCCTGGGTTCTGTACAAAGTGAAACGAATGAATAATAATAATAATAATAATAATAATAATAATAATAATAATAATAATAATAATATTAATAACCCCAGCAAAAAGTCTGTTAGCACGTTAGCATGTTAGCACGTTAGCATGTTCACGTTAGCATTATGTGTGTCCAAAAGCATGCAGTCGGGCTACATGGAGACACTTAATTATAGGGTTATAGCACTAAAGATGAACAAGTGTGTTATGAGAAACATTTTTATTTTTGCACTCATTTTTAACATTCTGGCGTCTGTTAGGGTGACACGGTGGCTAGGTGGGTAGCACCTCAGAAAGAAGGTTCTGGGTTCTGTGCAGAGTTATCATAACAATATATGATAATAATAATAGTAATAATAATAATAATAGTAATAATAATAAACTTATTTAGCACCCTTTCATAAAGAATCCAAAAGTAAAGTAAAAAGCCTAGACATAGCCTATTGGCTAAAGCAGCAAGTAAACACAACTCGAATTTACTATAATACAAATAAATATACTAAAGAATACAAATAAAATAAAGTGTCTGACTAATTAGATTAAACGAAGAGGAAATGCTTTAAGTCTGCATTAGCATGTATGCACGTTCGCATCTTGGTTACTTCTTACATTTTACTTTTACCAAAGTTTTAATCTCCAAACCTCCAATCACTATTATTTCTTAGTGCCAGAGTTTTCGTACATATTAAATCCTAAACTTTTCACATACTCATAAGTGAAAGTAAAGATTCGTGTTTACTCGTGTAGCCACACCATCACTATCGACAACTCCAATGACCCTAAACATTTGTATTCGACACGTGGTTGTTTGGCTTTTCTTAATGTGTTTATGATCTTTGTTTCCACTGATTAAAAATGATGCAGTCAATTTGAGTTAAGTTGTCCTCAAAAATCACTTTTTGGTGTGCGTGTCTGCACCCATCATTTATTAAGATTAGCTTAGGGCAGCTTGGGGCTTTTGTACTGAACAGGCTGAGTGAGTAAGAGCCGCTGTTGTGTGAGTAATAGCTGATGTCAGGCGTGCCAGGCGTGTGTATGAAGCATGCATGCCACCACAGGGAGTGTGGTTCCGGGAACCAGCTTCAATTAACCTCGGCTGGAGCTTTCGGTTGATGATTAATGCATTTCGTTTGTGGGAGCTCAGTGGCACATATGGCAGAATGGGTGCCAATTAGCAACATGACCTACACTTGATATGACTCCCTGCTTTCATGATCAGGGTCCTTGCGCACACCCCTAGATGGCTAGATTGAAAAGTCAACTCTCACACTTTGGTCAACTTCATTACAACAAACGTTTAGTTAACTACACAAAGTTAAATCCAAATGATTGAACCCACGACCTTTCTTCAGCCACTGTACCACATTGGTTTGTGACCAAGACTTCTAAATACCGTACTATCCCGGCTCTCCAATTCTCCAGACGTTAACTCAATCGAGCATTTGTGGGTGCACCTTGTACTTCAACACACACCTATGGGATGCACAGCGATCAGCATGGCTCCAAAGTTCTGTGACGACCTACGAGGACGTCAGCGAGTGACTTTGTGCTGTCTGTGCAACCCACACCAGTTATTCTGGGTATTAGTGGTCATAATATTGAGACCTGGCTTATTGGGAGCAGCAGGTAACAGGTTTGGGTGGAGCAGTGTTCGTGTGTGTGTGTGTTGGAATATTGGCTCCGCTTAAACATGCTGCAAAAATAATGACATCACTTCAATATCTCAGCAAAGGAGGAAATTGTGACATCATGAAGAATCCTAAACATGTACGGAAATGTGAAAAAAAACGGGACGAGCCTCACCCGTCATGGTGATGTGGGTGTGGGACATGAGGTGCGTTTTCAACATCTCGGTAAGGCTGTAACGATTCACCAAGAATCGATTCATTTAGTTCTTCAATTCTTAAGATATATTGATATTAATTTTAAACAGAAGGGGCGCTGGTGCTATTTTTTAACACAAAAAGCATGGGCTACCTGTCTGTCTGTCTACTACCTACCTGTCTATCTGCTCTGTTCTATTGTATCTCTGCTAATGTGAGATCGTTCACAAATATTATGACATCATAAGTTCAGCATTTACGTTCTTATAATAAATATCAAATATAAAAGTGTTTTCATGATCTAATATTATGAACGTATGGTGTCTCGTCCCGGACGTTTAGACCAAATTATACAATCATACAGAAATGAAAAGAACAAGCAGAATAAACAGATAAAGGAAGCACCAGTCGTGTAAGCAGTCGGTTATAAAAATGGCACATTTATTGCTACAGAATGGTCATGTACATGACTTCATTGATTAACTACAGATGAAAACCGACAGGCAAATGGTTCGAGGGTGAGCTGGCTCAAAAAAGAAACTCAGCACATGTTTACACACTGTTACTAGTCTGAAAAAGGAATACGATAACATCGACAATTATAACAATATAATTATATTATAATTAACAAAATCCCATAAGAAACAAAGGCAAATAAACAAGAACCAAATTTTTTATATATATATATGAAATGAAAGGGAATATAAACAATAATACACATCAACATTACGTAAAAATAATGAACGATAAAGGCTTGAGGCGTTCAGCCACACATCTGGAATAAAAACGGCGTAACTGTAGTGTAGTTAAAAATCACTGCTCAGGTTTCCTCCATCGAGTCGCTTCCTTCATCGTTCGTCTTCGTCCGTGTTCACTGTGACTAGCTTTGTCTTAATTACGCACCGAAACAACATCAAATACTAAAATAAGCATCAGCCTTTAAATATTTTTATTTGCACAATTCCGAAAAAATTGGAATACTTGGTTATTTTGGCTGTTTCGCTTATTTGATGATTTTATTCATATTTCAGTTATTTTAAAAAAAGAAAGGATTGCCCCTGCAAATAATGATCCAAATATATTATTTTCATTTTGTCTAATTTTTTTTGTTACTAATAAAAGGGTGTGCTTTTCGATTCTATCGATATCAAAACATACCCCTAAACAAACAAACTAACTAACGAACAAAAAGAAAATGACATTAAATTAAGAAGAAACAGAAGAAATCAGAAAGCCAGGCACTGGTCGATGGGAAATTCTCTGTCCGATGTATTTTCTTGACTTCATTGCATCACAAGTCACAATGAAAAAAGGCCACAGTTCGAAGATTTTTTTTCTTTTTATCGCTGATCAAGACTAACACTGTGAAATCAAATCACCCGACACTGACGACGTTAGAAATGGAAAACAAACCCCCTAATACATAATACAGCCACGTCTGCCTGTACATGTGTTCATCTGACCTCACTTGTGCTTGTTCGGTTTTCCGACACGACCACGATGGGCCGACTGTCCTTCAGTACTTTTTATTTAACGAAGAAGAAATGACATGAGCTCCAGGTCAAATTAGACGAAAATCAAATCATTATGGAAGACGAGACACGTTTGCATATTACAAGCATCACTGTTCACTTAACAAAAGTTTTTTTTAACGTGGCGGCGCTTTTGAAATCATCATATTAAATTTCCATTTCACCTCTTTTGCTAATTTAAGGAGGAAGAAATCGTCACTATGAGTGTAATGAAATTACAAACACTGATTCTTCTTGTAATATACTGACCTCATGAATCTACCATCCGACTTTTAACCCGGGAGGTGACAAATGTAAGAAAAATCTTATCGAAAAAGATCCAAGACGTGAGAACTGCGTAATCGAAGTAAAGAAAAGAATCGAGACCTGAGTGGCTCGGATGTTAGTGTGGTCCGTGTTGCGTGGGGTTCCTACAGGTACTCTGATTTCCTCCCACAGTCCAAAGCCATGCTGTCAGGTCAATACTAGAATTGTCCCTAGTGTTTCCTGTTCAGGTGTTTCGAGTATTCACCCCGTAAGTGTCCCACTGTGACTTTAAATGAATGGAGTCACAGGTTAGGAGATCCGAGGATTTCGGTGTGGAATTTGCACGTGGTCTGCATGGGTTTCCTACGAGTAATCCAATTTCCTCCAACAATCTAAAGATGTGTGTGTTCAGGTGTTTAGTATATTTACCCCAGGGCGCCCCCCCCTGCACCATGCATATATTCTGGACATAGAAAACACGGCTAGAGATTTGAACCCTGAATCCCAGCAATATTAGGCTAGCTTGTTTTTTTTTAAACTTACATTTGTCACCCATGTACAATAGTATAGTGTGTAAAAAAAACCTCTGGTGTGTGTGTGTGTGTGCTTTTGATGGATTCTACTCTTGAGAAAAGAGTTTAAAGGGTTTAATGATCAGTGGATAATACTGATTGGAGTTTTTTTCTTCCTTTAAAAATGCCAGATAATAAAGTAAAAAAAAAAGTACAATATGAATGACAAACACACGTTTAGTGATTTTTGTACTTGCTAATGTCCAATCAAGAAGGTCTGAAGTCTGAAGCACCATGAATCTGAAACCCCACGTTGTTGTTGTTGTTTACTTTTTTTTTGCTTGTCCGACATTATGTTGACGATGAGCGTGGATCATTAACTGTTTAGGACACATCCACAGGTGAAGAACTGAACTCCTGGCCAGGAATAAACTGCTGGGTTTGAATCGAGAAATCCACATGACATAAAAATCTGCACTATTTACACACATTTTTAAAAAACAAACAAACAAACAAAACAAAACCAAAAAATTCCAACAAAAGCACTACAATAAAAAAAATGTCAACGTCATGATCGTGGAGATCGGAACGAATATTATTTACTTCTTTTTCAACCTCCGATGTTCCCAGAAATATAAACACTGTTATCTGTTTCTTTTCTTCTTCTTTTTTTTTGACGTCACTACATTTGCGACACGTTTTTTGTTGTTTTTGTTTTTCAACACACACAGAGTTTTAACTGTTGAAACGTTTTCGCCTTTTTCAACCAAGAAAGAAAGGAAAAGAAATCCCATACCAGGTTTCATCTAAACACAAAAAGAACGACAGTCTACATGGAAAAATAGAACTTTTACGTTTACACGGTTTTAAAATAATGGTTTGAGTTTTTCATCTGTTGCATAAAATGTACAAACGTCCGTGTTTTGCGTTGCTGCGATGCCTCTGGTCCTGCAGACATCCGCTACAGACTCACAACACACACTCATGTCGCTGGGAATCGGACGAGTGCGCGTCTGCTCAGCGTTCACAAATCCAGTTCAAGTTCGTCCCCTTTTCCGACCAAACGACACTTCTTAATATACTGTATATATATTCTACATTTATATATATATAGATTTTTCTGATAGACGTTTTGTTCTGGTCTCAGTGCCTCGTGTTGACTGGAGGAAGGAGGGAGAAATAAAACACTGAAGGAAAAGAAGAAGCCGCGCTCCAATCTCATACGGCTCTCATCGAGTGCCTGCTTGTCGTCGTCGTTTGTTCTTTTTCTTTTTTTTTAATTCTTTTTTTTGTTAAATGAAAACAGACAAAGATCGAGATTCCCGCCAAAAAAAACAACAAAAAAAGAAGAAGAAGAAAATAAATGGCATCTTGTTACACACACGATCACACGTCTGTACTATAGACTACGGCGGCTCACAGACAAGCCAATATTGATAAAAAGCAGTAATAAGCTATAATACAATGCCTGATAACGGACGTCTTCATGGAAATGAGCTTCAGGGGAAAGGGACGGGACGTCGGGAAGATCAGGACGGGACCACGTGTCGCTCGCTATGTACAATACTCGAAACCGTCCAGGACACGCTTTCTAATTACATATAAGCATACAGTACATTAAATACAGTTTATCCAAAAAAATACGTTTTTTTCCTTTTGACTTTTTTTTAAATCCCAGGCTGTAAAATACCTGACTGCATAGACCTAATGACGAACGATTCTCTCTAAGCTTGCATCCTAAAAAAATGTTTCTGATAATGTCCTTCTCGCACTGTGTGATGATATGAACTCTAAAAGGCACGTCGGTACAAGTGTAGCGTGTTTATAATTGCATTCACCGGGGCAATTAGGGCTAAAATATGTCCCAAAAAACAAAACAAAACAAACAAACAAACAATTAAGAAGAGAGAAAAAGAAAGCTGAAACACTTGGCAGGTTGATTGGGGTGAAAATCGTTATTCTGAATGTGGTCATTGTTCTAAGTTAGAATAGGAACTGATCTTTAGAGCCAGTCGCGGACTAGGACTAGTAGGACTAGTAAATCGAATGTTGGGCCCCTTGAGCGACGCCCTCAACTCTCAGTTGCTCAGACTGCGTAACTGTAATCGTAAGCCGCTTTGGATAAAAGCGTCATGTTGTTATTTAGAATCTCAGGTAAAGAAAAAAAAGCGAAGCCTCGGATCCGATTCATGTGCTGGAATGATCTGAGAAGTTTCCACATCTGTGACTTCTCTGATGGTCTGCTGGTTCAAGAAGTCAACTCTCAGCATCTATCCGAACCTGCCGCGGTTCACCGAGCTTTTTTCGTTAACGACAAACAACAACAACCAAAACCGAAACAAACCAAACAACTGATTTCATTATTGCGAGCGTTTACACCGTTTTCCACACCGAGATGCGACGCGTGTAGTCGTCGTGCTTAAATCTTCCCTCAGGCACATCCAAGATTTTTTGTGTTTTTGTTTCCACGGTAAGGAGGAATTGCCTTGACGCAAACCGCACACACACATACACACACACACTCACGCCGCTCTGCTGTGGCAGCTCCCGTTCGACACTTTACATCATGATATGTTTAAAAGTTTCCTAAAAAAACCCTTTTGCACACATTCAGTAAAACAAACGGAAAAATGCACGCACCTCGAAAGGAATGTTAGAAAAAAGAACAACAACGAAAAACAAACAAACAAAAAAGAAAAAAAAGGAATTTCATTAGTTTGAAATTTTAAGATTCTCTGCCAATGTTCTTGTACGGATATAATGTTTATATATTTATATATATATATCTTAAAAAAAAACAACAAGAGTGATATGAAGTATGACCAAACTGAGACATTTGGTCGTCTGATTGATTAGTTGATCTGACCGGATCTGATTTTTTGTTTTGTTTTGTTTTTGTGACTTTCTGGAGACGATATGATGCCGTCAAAGGAAGTGGTCACTCATCATTTTCATGAAGTCTGGCAACTTTGACCTAAAAAGGAGAAGAATAAGATAATAAAACTTGATTAATTCGATTATGAGTATCTCAGAATCATTTAACAGCACAGGAATCATTTTATCTGGCTTTCTTTTTAGTTATTGTTGTTCAGTTGTATTCTCAATTCACACACATAAATACGCTGCTTTACCGCCAGATGGCGCCAGATGACTGTTGATAGGGCGTTTTTTTGTCGCTCTGGCGCCATCTGCTGGTAAAGCAGCAGAATTGCCTGTCTGTCACTCACATTGGCTCACAAGGAATCGAAATCGAACCATCATAAATAATAGTAATAAAAACAAACAGATAAACAGGATAGAAAAAGGAAATAAATTGCACAATCTGGCTTTTGATCGTTTAAGGTAGGAAAGTGATGGCTTAGTGGTTAACGAACAGGACCAGAGATATCGTATTATAGTCGCAGGTTCAAATCAAACAACCATCAAGTCGGGCCCCTGAGCGTGGCCCATAACCCTCAATTGCTTAAAAAAGGGTGTTTTGTTATAACTGTAAATCGTCTAAATGCTGTAAATGTAAAGGCAGATTTACTATGTAGTTAAAAAATGCATATATA
>JAOUQU010000015.1:79839-98036 GCA_028566735.1 Ammoglanis amapaensis | reverse complement strand
ATAAATCCAGTTAACTGAACCCAACACACAAACATTTCATGAATACAAAGAATACAAACAATCAAAAAACCATTAGAGATAAACATTGAAACTATAGGGTACATTAGAAATGATACACTACAGTAGTAAATCAAGTGGATATCTGAGACGACACGGTCAGAAAGGATGAAAATCAGTGGCGAGAATAATAAAGTCTGCAAAATTTTGCATTAAGTGTTTGACCAGAAAAGCAGGAGTAAGACGTATGTAAGGGGATTCGAACACCAGTTCTCCTGGCTTTGAGGTCTTGTAATAATCTGAATTGTAATACATTTCTTATGTAAAAATCAAGACAAGCCAGTCAGAGTTTTCCTCTCACACACACATCTGAACGGCGATCGATAGACCAGCAAGACACCACGACACGTTTCCTTGTTCAACATTTTGAATGTGAAGCCATTTTCAGCTTTTGTCTTTCCTTTGAGACCATAAAATGAAGGTCACCTGAAAACAAACTATTTACTTGTAGATAATTGTAGCTCTAATAAATAATAATTGTAACTTGATACACAGATAGTATTGTTAGCACAATCTAATCTTAAACATGTTTTAGGTGAGAAAATACAAAGACGTTATTCTGCGGCCTTGAACTTAGATCCAAGTCCTGCTACCATCATATTGTAGGTCCAACTTAATATTTTATTAATTTGTAGCAATGAAAAATTGATAATTATTTTCCTACGAGGTTTTTTTGTGTTTTTTTACTAATTGATCACAGAAATCCATGATTTATTATTGAAGTGTTTCAATCATTTCGATTTGGAAAATCAGCGGAACTCAAGAGAGTCAAACCCAGAGAGATTGAATTGCATGCATCCATTGCCCTTATGTAAAAAAAGTATTGTATATTTGTGTTTTCCTAATACTTGCCATTACTTATTATGTCTTGTGTATCTTTGTGTACCTTAATTGCTCAAATGTCACTTTGGATAAAAGCACCAGCTCCACGTAATGTAAACTCTAATAAAGACGAAGGGCTCACACACATGTACTGGTCATCTAAACGAAGAGTTAAAAGCAGATTTGGTCATTCTGCTAAAACGATGACTAAAAAGACATTTTCTTATTTACTTTTGTATTCACAAAGTGCAAAGGGTTTTTACTCAATATTACATAACCAGAGTAGGGAAATGCTTCCGAAATATGAGAACAATGACAAAACATTCCAGTCCCGACCGTTCATTTTACTACAAACCCCATCTCTATAATCAGCCCCCATACATGGTTTAAAAAAAAAGAGACATGCTGTAGCAAAGCCAAAAATATACACACTACATGGACATGAGCATGTAGACACCAAACCAGGAGCTTATTGAATGTACGATTTTAAATAATGCCAAAGGGTGATACGACTTTTTTTTGGTTGAAGTCAGAACTGGAATTGTCTGGCTACAGACTGGAACACCGGGAGTGCACTAAAACCTTTTGAGCCTCAGTAAATAGAATTCTATGAAAAAAGTTGTGCCGAGATTGCCTTCAGCGCTAAGGAAGCATCGGATGAAACTTTATTATTCGGTCAAATTAAAGGTCCCTCACTAGGCAGCAGTTTAAGGCTTGTACGAATCTAGGCAGCCATCTGTGTAAAAATGTATTAGGATCTCGATCAAGAATGTATCGATCATTAGACTGGGTGTCCACATACTTCTGTCCATGCAGCGAACCTGAAACACTGAAAAGTCTCTCGCTCCTATCTCACTCCAGGTATGAATCAGGTTATGTAGGTGTTTGTCCTCGTGCGTTAATGGTTAAATATGGATTAGAAATCTCGTTAAATAGCTTCGCCTCTCTGCACGGTCAGCATGCATGGGAAAGAGATGACCAAAGGTGAGCCTGACCCCACCCGCCCGGAAATTTGGTCCATCTGAAAACAAAAAGCCTCAACTCAGACAGTCCGGACGATCCACCTCCAGCGTTAGGGAATGTAGATGTGTGTTTTGGGAATGTGTATATGAGTGTGCATGTGTGTGTGTGTGTTTTCATGGTCCTTTTCGTCAGTTGGAAGTGTATGAAGGAGCCGATCACTGGAGTTTCGTTCCCAGCTTTCGTTGTCTGTTTCTGAAATTGAAAAACATACTCGGATTATGTAGGTACTGTTTGTTGCAGTTACAACAATATGAGACTAAAGAAAGATTATTTAGAACTGAATTTTCCTGCAGGTATGTAGCCACAACATAAATAAAGAGTTTGTACACATTACCTGGCTTCAGATCTCGTTACTGTGTACTCGAACCAGAGGATATTGGGAATGAGACTCGTATCTCGCACTAGAAAAAACTCGGATATGGGCCTGAAAGAAAGACGGAGGGAGGAAGGGGGATGTTATCAAAAGGGAAATACAATTTCAAATAATAAAGGAATTACAAAATCGAAATATTTTTTTAATTATCATTCCAGGTTCAACTCTGGTTCGCGAAATCAAAATAATGCGGTTAAAATTTTTAATACACAAAAATCAAACATCTCAACTTTGTTGTTGTATTCTTATGACAGAAACTGGATATTGTAGTTTATATCAAACAGACTCAAATTTAAATAGGGTAAATAGGGTAAGGGAAATTTTGAATCTCCAATTTATTGAATCTCCAACATCAGTGCACTCAGAGTAAACCCACACAGACAAAGGGAGAACATGCAAACTCCACACTGAGTCCGCCTCACCGGACTCATCGGATCGAACTGAGTGCTGGGGCCACGACCCAGCGACCTTTTGATCGCTAGTGCAGTATCTTTATGAATAAAACATTTGTGTCGTGTACGTTATTCACCAGGCTGCGATCTTGGGAAAGATCGGCGTCAGAACTTCCTGCGTTATGAAAAACCAGACCACACCCACCATCATTCCGACCACGCCCCCGTAGAACACCTGCTTCCAGGTGTGATAAAGAAGGTAGATTCTGAAAGCACAGACAGATGTGATGAACCTCAAATAAAAGGAAATGACATCAAAATACACTTAGAACTCACCCACATCACTCACTGACCTACCCGCCACTCACAAACTCACCCACCCACCACACGGATCACTAACTTGCCCACCCAACGCAACTGACACACCATCCAGCCCTGCCACTCACTCGCCCATGCCGTCCCGCCTCTCACTCACCTGCTGTAGGACACAGAAAGGGCTACACCCAGCAGAATAATGGACAGAACATGTCTCCATAACAACTCCACACATCTGGCATTGTTTGTCTGGTGCATTCTACCATAGAAAAAAACAAAACATCAAAAATGAACGATCATTTTATCGTCATGAACGATAAACATTGTAAACTGTACTGGTTCAGTTAAATTCTATAAGAAAATACATTAAAATTTCTCACCTTAAATAAAGAAATAGAAAAAAGTAAACGACAAAGAACCAGATGAACTGTGCGTGACTGGACGGCATGCCGTACTCTGTGGTTAAGGTTTTATGGTTTCCTGCAAATAAAAGAACACGATACACACGTTCAAAACATCAGCAATTAAATTCTGCATACGCATTCTCGACACCCTTCCCTAAACTAATGATGCCACATTGGAAGCATGTTGTTCCCTTCCATATCATTCATTTATTACACATGAATTCAATATTTAAGAAAAGGTTTCGATTGCAAATCCTGCGCCGCCAGTTCTTCGGCTACCCAGAGTTTAGGTAGAAAGAGATTGCATTGCTTTACTCCAGGTTCGCCGGTTTCCTCCCACAGTCCAAAAACAAACAGGTAAGGTAAACCGAGAATGTTTAATGTGACTTCGGTATCAATTGAACTTGTGTTTATAAAGTGTTTACCTCCACATGGACGAGGCTCTTGCAGGATGTGCTTCAGCAGCCAGTTTAGCCCTTCATTTATAATCAAGCCCCCGAAAAATGAGATCTAGGAGACAGATTTCATTCAGTTATTAAAAACACAATTAACTACTGGATCGGTTACGACGGACAAGCAGGCGACCCCAGAGCGATACATTAGCAACTTACCGTGTGTAGCTCCCGTTTGAAAACGATGAGCGTGACGAAGCCAACCAAAATCGCGATGGGCAACAGGCTGGTGTACGCCAAGATCTGTCCCGTCAGATCTCCTGCAAAAGTTACAAACAAGATTAGCAAACAGATCTGATAAATCTAATTCAATCCGGTACATAAAGTCAAGTCTAAACTATCGAACAGGATCTAAATTGCATATTGAGCTTCAAGAACATTCAGACTGACAGTGATTCACCAGAACATCATCTATGTACTGATGTATCCAGGTCGATGTTAGATAAAGTGTGGCAAGTAAAAATGTCACGATTCACCAAGAATTGATTCGCTTAATACACAATTCGAACCAAAATTCCTGTTTAACTGGTCGATACTCATTGAAAGTGCAGAAGGCAGTTACCTAAATCATAATACTGCATTGGTGGTCTGTCTGTCCATGACAAAGACTGACATAGACATACACAGACAAATATTTTATAGAAGTCTACCAAATATAACGGTCACTGTAAAGTTAAAATAAGCTCTATGAATTACTTGGACCATTTCCTTTAATTGTCATTTCTCTTTAATACAAAGTTGTACATTTTTCCACATGCAATTACAGCTTCTTAAATAGTGGAAAATAAAGAAAAGTGTCTCAAAAGTTTTAGGACACTGATACAAAACACAACCAAACAGAAAAAGTTATTAAAATAATGAACTGATGTGATGATGACTGCAGTCTGACGATGATGTTACGTTAGCATCGTTTAGCATCGCTGCTAACAATAACAATCAACTTAAGCTAACTTTGGCGCACTTTGATAGACTTGTTTTACGAGAAACCATTAGCGTTGTTTTTGATGAAAGGAACACACACATTTGCTGCTGGTTTATTGCGTGTTTTTCTTCACACCCGGATTGTAAAGGTTACCCGAAAACAAAACCGAGTGAAGGCACAACGCGCATGCGTAGATGAAACGCACAATTTAGTCGGGATGTAAAGCTACCTGCGGGCGGTATTACACTTTCCACCCGTTCTCCGGTACATGCAGCCCTAAACGAGGAGGAAATGATCAATTTCGAAATTGGAAGAATATTGTAATAGCAGCAGCTCAACAAAAAAACAACAAAATATGCATATACTTGCATATAAATAAAGGCAAGTTTAAATTACATAAAAAGATAACTCGCAAGTTTCCATGGAGGGGAAAAAACAATATATTGTAATTGATTGTAATATAATAATCTGTCCTGTTTGATTGAATATTTGGGGCGACACGGTGGACACTGTCACCTCACAACAAGAAGTCCCGGATTCGATTCCGAGGTGGACCCCGGGGTCAAGTCAAGTCAACTTTATTTCTATCGCACTTCCAATAGATATTGTCTCAAAGCAACATTACAAAATAATGTGTGTGTGTGTGTGTGTGTGTGTAGTTTGCATGTTCTCCCTGTGTTTATTCTGGGTGTGCCGGTTTCGTCCCACAGTCCAAAACATGCAGGTATGGCAAATTGAAGATACAACATGATCCATGACTGTGTTTGATGTAACTCGTGTGATGAATGACACCGTCTCCCGTCATAAATGTTACTAAAATAAATAATGAATATACGATCAGATGAATCTTTCTGTGCAAAAATCAAACTTAGACAACAATGACTGTAGTTACAGTAAAAATAACGAAGCATTTCACCACATTTGTGCATTTAGAGGCGAGACAGTCCGAGCCAGTTTTTAGACTGAAATTTATACAATAATCAGCTCTCATGGGAACTTATGAGTAAATTACAGCTGAAAATATAAAACACACATTCATTACGGCTCCCAGAAGAGCGACTCCTTTCACTCATTAAAAAACAAACCCATTCACTACCTGCTAGTGATGGGCATCGATTCCAGGGTCCGATCTCTTTAAACTCAACAGAATTCGCATCCATCTATTCAGTTTTTCACGAGGCGAGTTCACATGCTTTCACGGCTTTGTACACACACAGAACGACACAGTGTGTACACATGTCGATTCATTCATCGACTCAACTTCAGAAACTACAAATCAGTTCTACAAAAGCACAGTAAATAATGACGATGTATTCAATGACACAGTGGTTGTCACCTATAAGCAAGCCAGTCTTGGGTTCGATCCCCAGATGGGCCAGTCCGAACCCATCCTGTGTGGAATTTGCATGGGTTTCCTGCGGGCACTCCGGTTTCCAGAGTCCAAAAACATGCTCCCAGGTTAATTGGAGATGCTGTTTCCAAGCCGGGGAAGATTGTCCCGATTGGTCATGATATGGTTGGATGGAATAAGATGATTGTTGTCTGAAGCTTTAGCATCAGAATTTAATGAGGCAACAGTCCCATGATGGCTGGCTGTCAATTCTGTCAGTTAATATTGCCTGATTGGTTCAAAGGTCAAACGTGGACGGAAGAGGATACACTCTTTAGCAGCTGACATGCTAAATGTGTTTATTGTGCATTGCTTTATGCAGGTTTTCATGCCTTTTGGCTGGACAGGCACTGTTGCAATCTGGCAACCCTGCAACCAGATGGATCAAAGTGGACACGTGTCGACTCTAGAAAGTTGATTCACTCGAAGAGTCGACTCCCTAAGGAACTACAAATTACTAATAGCCAATAATGTCGTCGTTTTCGATAGGTGGATGTTTTTTTTGGATCGTCCGATCACCACATGGCTTGACAGTGTTAAATGTTGTCATTTCAAACCTAAACAGAAGTCGGATATGCCAGAAAACGGGTGCATTTGAAATAAAGCGCTTTGTGGCAAGGAAACTCTACCTTGGTTCCTATGGTCTCACTATTTGGCAAGTCGCCTCCTAGTCGTGTTCATTCAGTAGTAAAAGATCCCGCAAAGTCCCTGCAGCGATTTATAAACACAACTCGGATCTAAAATTCGTTCATTAATAGTAAATAAATCGCAACGTTCTCGCACTTACCGGCCGGATATTCGACATGCGTTAAAGATATCGACTGCCATCGAGGTGGTGCCGAGCACTGCTCTTCCGACGCCATCTTACCCGGACACCGGGCATAAGGAATCCACCAATCAGAGCAGAGCACACTCGACGCGTTGGCCAATCAGCGCTCACCGAAACTGTGCATCATAACCGACCACTCACCGTGGAGATTCACCCATGAACGGCTGACCAATCAGAGCACGGTAATTGATTAATTTCAGCCAATCAGCAACCGAATAACCGGATTTATGCAAATTGGGCTGATTTAAATGAAAGAAAATAAATAAATGAATGAAAATTTAGAGATCTAAAGATCCACGTGTTGCTTCACTGAAAGTATAATCGTTTACATTTTCTATGTTCTCCGACCAAACAGTAATTGTAATTGTAAGAAATCCATTTAAAATGTGCAGGTGATGGAAAATTTCAGTACTTTTAACTAATAAAACAACATAAAACAATATAGGGATTTAAATAACAATAAGTTAATAATCTGTGAAAATGCTGAGCTTTTTTTTTTACTGTAACAAGACACTGTTCCCACCAAGTGGTGATAAGAGACAATAAAATAAAAGAGTATTACATTTTACAGTTTTTTGTAATTAATTTTTTTTATTTTATTTTATAAATATTTTAATTTTATTACTTTAATTATTTCTTTCTGTGCAGCCCAGTTAAAGCACCGCTATAATACAGTAAAGAAAACACAAATCAATTTAGTAATTTATTCATTGCCTTTATATTATACTTCATGTACTAAATTGTGTATAAACAATGCATAAATAAAATATTTGTTGATTGTTTTTAACCTTTACACTGTAATAAACAAAAACTATACAAATGATTTAAATTGCCAACTTTGCCAATCTCTTGGTCAAACTGTGAGAAGTAAAGATATAAAACATAAAACAATTTAAATATTTCCAGTGTTGTTTTTTTATTTCTTATTTGGCTTTGTAAGATTGATTACAAATTACATTTCTCTGTCACACAAAAGAAAAAACCCTCTCAGTTTGTCTTGGTCTTTTCATAAATATATATTAACGTAACCCAGTTCATTCTACAACACATTATGTGTTCTTAATTCTGTCAAGATGCGCTGCAAAACCTTCAATTCATTATTGATCAAGGCTGGGATGTGAAAAAAAAGATTTCAAAACAAATTCCAACAACTGGATTACTGTCAGCATGGATGCTAAAGCTACAACCAGTCCCCCCTCCATGGAGCTAATAACAATACGATTGACCTCCTTGTGTCAGACTATTAGATTGATAATAAATAAAAGCTGTTTCAAATGGTGTATATTAGTAGATTATTTAGTTATTTTGTGTCTCCAATTTTTGGGCTGTGAAAAGGAACACAGGGAAGAAACCCACACAGAACTGTGCTCCATGCCTCCTAATATAACACTTTACTACAATAGGAATCTCTAACTGCAGTGCAAAGCAGTTCTAATTTAATCTCGTATTGTAACATGCCAGTTGTAGCTTTTGCATCATGCAGTGTGTGTTAACAAAAAGAATTAAAACAGATTTAGAGGCACAAAAACAATAAACACAAACATCAGTGCTCGACTTTAGGTATAAAACAAATACACAATACAGCCGATGGGTTTTAACTGACATCATGTTTTTGGCATTTCCCATGCTTGTTTACCTGGTCAGCTTCCACAAAGAACAAGTCAAAAGTTTGGGCACCCTTTCATTCAATGCCCCCCCCCCCCTTCCCAGTTCATTTCTAAACAATAAAGCACATCTGGAATTATGTAGCAAACAAACCAGTATACGTTTTGTAATTTAGTTACTTTAAAGTTTCCCCGACTTGCTTTGATAACAGCTTTACACGGTGCTCTGGGCTTTGCACATTACTGTTCTCTCAATCAGCTTAATGAGAAATCATCTGGAATGGTTCTCTAAAAGTCTCGAAGATCCCAGAGGTACTGGGTACAGCACTTGTTGACTGCTTTCCTTCATTCTAGGTTTAAGATCAGGTGGTGGTGAAAGGCCGGGTCATGTGAGCCAGCACTACATCAGTCTCTTGGTCCTTACAGAGTCTGGAGGTGTGTACCATGTAGACAAGGAATTCAATCGAGAAATAACAGTGACTGACTGGTACTCTGTGTAGATCTCGACACACTTAAGTAACTAATCGAAAATACTTAAATAAAAAGTACAGTTTTAACACTGGCTGCCTCCTAACTACTTACTTTCTTCATAAAATCTTTCAATAGTGTCAGTTTCATACACAACATAGTGCAAACAAAGGCAAGACGAGAAGATTACAGCACTCGATGTGAACAGAAATACAGAGAACATGATCATCATACACACACACACACACACACACACACACACACACACACACACACTCATACTGATTATAATTTCCCTTCATGAATCAGTTTGGTCAGGCTACTTTTACGTCTCATTTTATTCGAAGGAATCAGCAGGCCTGAGACTCCACGCCGGCAGGGAGCGCTCCATTAGTCTCAAGCTGACCATCGATGCCGAGGTAACCCAGCAGGATGTCGGAGCGTCTGTGAGACAAGTTCAGGATGTCGTCGGCCAATGACTGCGAGGACGTGAAGCGCACCTTGTCGTGGTCAAACATGTCCTTCAGGTACTGAACGATTTGTTGCTGTTAAAAAGGAAAAGAAGATTTTATAAACTAGTAACCAAGTATTGATTCAATTATCCCAGCAATAAATCAAGTAATAGGATAAGATAAACTTTTGCTTTAGTAAAGAGCAAAAATAAACACATATGATATAAAGACACCGTCTCTAAGACCAACTACAATTTTTTATTTATTACATTAACACACGACAATATTAGTATTAAGCTAACTGCATGTATTTGGATTGAGAGACGTGTGTGTGTGTGTGTGTGTGTGTGTGTGTGTGTACGTTACCTTAAATATTGTGCACACTTCGCTCAGATGCTGCCTGGGACCCAAGAAGCCGAACGCCAGGACTGGACTCACATGCTCGGAGATGGCGTAGAAATGAGATATGAACCCATCTGGAACCTGTCAGTGACACAGGATGCTTTTATTTATTTCTCTTAAAAATAAAATGATTTTTTTGATGAACGTTTCACTGATATAATTTATTTATTTATTCATTGAGCTTTGCGCGTCATGTTTTACACTCTTCAACCTTACACTTTTCTATCTATAATTTGCCTCACCTGCATGTTTTTGGACTGTAGGAGGAAACCGGAGCATGCAGATAAAGGATACCCACTGACCCAGGGACACCACACATAAAGCCCAAAACCCAAAATTTCTTGCTCTGAGGAGACAGAACTAACCACTAAGCCACCGTGCCGCCTTGTTGCTACAAAAAAAAATGAAACCAGCAATTCTGTGAATGGTCACAGCGCCCTCTGCTGTTTAACTTGAATATCCATTCACTAAACTATCGATTTAAATCGTGAATCGATACCTGGTGCATCGTTACATCCCTGAGAATTGATTTCACTTTGTTCGATACACAAAAATGTAGATGAGAAAACAGTGAGTAACACGTCGTAAAGCTTTTGGCGGAGAGAATTACGTCTCAGTTGCTTCACGCTCGAGTCAGTGTTGATAATTCAGCTTTAATGTGCAAGTCAATCTTTTATGAAGGATTTTATGTAAACAACTTACCAACAATAATCTCCTTTTGGCTTTCAGCACTGACCAACATGCTGTGGCTAAGGCCTGAAATAAACAAAGAAAAATCAACGTCATTGGAGAAAAACTTTCAAGACTTTTGTTATATTAGAGCGGATTTTGTGTTTATTAGGTTTCTGTTTGGTACCGTTTCTTTAAAGCTGTCTGACAGCCATCGATTGCGCAAGACAGCGACCACAGACGTAGGAGGATTCTCCAGGTCCTCGAAAGCATCCATCAGGATGAAGTCTAACACAATGTCGAAGAAGTTTAAACACACAACCTGTGGATAGATCAGAATCAGCACACACAATCAGTTAATAACTTAGCATCGTAAAAACGTGACTATCTTCATTCACCATGACCTTTTACACCACTGTGATTACTAAGTAATTACCATGTGTCTTGTTTAACTAAAAGTGACATTCCATTCCCATTTTAATAGTTTTAGTCATGTACTAAAAGAACATTTTGTATCAGTAGTGGTCCTGCTAAGTAGAATTTTGCAGTGCTCGTTTGTACTGCGTGTTGCATAATGAACAATTATAATATAATATAACTAGAGCAGCTTAAACATTATAACAATCAGTTTGCCACACTGTGGGTGGAACAGTCGAGGCCACGTAACAGATCACACAGAAAATGTACAGATTATTACTGGATACTATTTGGTAACTGTGATTTGAGACGGACCCCTCGTGCTTCCAGTTCCATCTTTGTGGTCGA
Organism: Ammoglanis amapaensis; assembly: GCA_028566735.1. Classification (NCBI taxonomy): domain Eukaryota; kingdom Metazoa; phylum Chordata; class Actinopteri; order Siluriformes; family Trichomycteridae; genus Ammoglanis; species Ammoglanis amapaensis. Next base: position 86,697 of record JAOUQU010000015.1, on the reverse strand, counting down.
CCACGTCTCCTCTCGCTGAGAGTAAAGCAGCATATCCTGATAACTCTCCAAAAATGCCTTGGGACTCTGTACAGATCACAAACACGATCACATCTTAACGATAACTGATCACATCTTACTTTTCTGACCTCTTTTATAAACCATAGAACTAAAAATACGGTTTCTGCACAAACAGACTGTATTTAAAATTTAAGGGCTACAAATGAACAATTCATTAAGAGTAAACACATTTTACTATAATTTTTTATTATTACACGTGAATAATTGTGGTGATTGTAATATTTCTGTCGTTCTATAGTGCTGCTAATCTACTGGAGAGAAGCTCTTTTAAAATGCATAATAACTCTACTGTATCATGATAAAGATCTGATTCTGTTCTATCTGACATTCTGACCACTGCAGTGAAGATAAATAAATGAATCCTCATTAACTTACATAAAACTAGCACAGCGTGTTCAAAATGTACGTCTATCTTTACTGAATTATAATACAGTGCTGCTATTTTCTTACCTTATTGGCTTTAATCATGAGCCCGGTGATCATCATCTTTCCTGTCTCCATGAAAAACGTTCTGTGAGTCTCATTCAGCAACAGCAACTACACACACACACACACACACACACATACACTTAACCAAAATCAATCCCTAGCAAAATTTAGACATTCGTGAAATACCAGATTACAACAATGCAAGTCACAAATTATTGTTTTATAACATTTGATCAATTATATCAATAATTCTGAAAATATTGGTATTATTTTTAATGTCTGTATTTTTCCATTTATTTATAAAATAATAATTCCAATCGAAACGTTTTGTTTATTTGCTTGCATGACACTTTTACACTTTCAGTTACCTTCACGACAAGGACGATATTTATTCATTACACACAAATTGGTTTCTCCAAGTCAACTCTCTCATGTTTTTGGGCTGTGGGAGAAAGCCAGAGAACTCAAGGTGCGACACTGAGTCTGTGTGATACTGAGGGTGCGACAATGAGGGTGCAATTCTGGGGATGCATTAGTGAGGGTGTGACATTGAGGTTGCAGTATTGAACGTGTGATACTGAAGGTGTGACACTGAGGGTTTGACACTGACATGAAAAGCCTCTCGGACACAGTGAAGCTTGGCCAGAAAGTCTTGATCACTGTAACACTCCAGAAGTTCCGTCCTGTACAGGGCAGATAAAATAGAGTTACAGTATACAGTCTGAGTAACGAAGGTTAATGACCGCACTCAAGGTCCCAACAGCAGAAACTTGGCCATGATTAGGTTTAATCATACATCCTTTGGATTAATAGTTCTGTACCCAAATCACTACGTTAGGACAACTAGCTCTAGGACATCGTAAAATATAAAGAAGGAGAACAACATAAAATGTGTGGCCTCTGATAACTCGATTATATTATATTAGGAATGTATTATAATGCAGATGCTAATTGGCCATTAACTTAAATTACCGGAGTGATCTGCAGTCAACTTTCCCTTGTTTTACTAAACTCAGTGCCTCTTCATAAAGTGCAGCAGGCTTCAGGGACTGGTACACCTCATCAGGAGATAATGCATCAAACAACTACAGAAAAATATATTTACAAATGCAAAATTGTACAAGCATAAGTGAAGTAGTAGTATCTACAATAATACACTGAATACAAAGCATGCAAAAATATTGACCTCTGCTGCAGAGAAGAAAGAATCGTCGGACGCCATGGTGGTGGCGTCATCGTCCTCTAGCTGATGGGAGCTTCCCACAGTGGGCAGAATAAGCGTGCCTTCACTCTCTGTGGAATCACACACGTAAGAAACATTCAGCAGATCTGATACGCAAGAAGAACCAGGACAAAGTGGATACACTAATCAGTGCTGAGGTTACAGTCACAGTCGCTATAAACAACCTTTTTTATTGTTTAGACATTTTGTTTCTCAACAGTAAGACTAGTAAACGAACTAATTGTTACATTTATAATAAATCATTTGTCTTTTCTTTCATGTTGCTTAGAAAATGTAAAAACATATATTGTAGAATGTATGGTTACATCCCTAATGATCAAAATGTGTGTGTGTGTGTGGGTGTGTGTGTGTGAGAGAGAGAGAACGTACCAAAGTCAGCAAGCAAGCTTTCTGCCGGTATTGTGGTGCCAAAATCTTCCTGTAAGTGGTATGCACGGTGCAAAAGGGATTCCAGCTTTTCTGAAAACTTCCGATTATGAGCCTTTGGCTGTTTGATTCGTCACACACACACACACACGCATATGCACACACACACACGCACAAAAAATGGATTATTGGGCAAATGGGTAGACAATGCACCGATGTTTAACCCTAAACTTCTTTACCCGACAGTCAACATTGTTACATAAAATCTAGTCCTAATCAAAGTCCTAACAGTAAATCTGTAAAATGCTACCGTGAGCGCCCCCCCAGGCTGGGCGAGGCTGTCGGTGACAGGTGAGGTAGCCGGGGTTTGGTGTCTGATGTTCAGAGCCTGTTCCCATTTCTGTAGAGCTTCTTCAAACAGCTCCATACCTACAGAGACCAGAAGAATCATTACACACACACGCACACACACACACTCTGTTGCATCATTTAAAGTTCTGTGGATTGGATTTTGAATTCTACAAGCTCACATTTAATCACCCATAATGAGAAAGTAAAAATGTTTCAGGATTTTTCAAAAGGAGTGCTGGGTCACATGACCGTGGCCTAAACCCAGATGAGATTATTTGAGAGGAATTGGACCACACAGTGAACACAAAGCCATTAACAAGTGCTCAGCACGTCATAGAGACTGTTGGAGAATCATTTGAGGTGTATAAAGCAGATTGAGAGATGATACCGATGGCAGAGCCAAGAGTCGCGTGCAAAGCTGCCATCAAAGCAAAAAAGGGTTACTATATATTCTGGTTTAACATGCTACATGATTCCATATCATGTCCTGCAAAAAAATCAGCCTTTAAATGTACATTATAGTAAATCTAAAAGAACCACTGAATAAAAGCTTAATAAGTAAACTTTTGCCACCACAGTCACTCCGACATGCAAATATTTACCTATAAGATACAAGTTCTCAGCATTCGCATTTTCCATTGCTCCAGACTCTTCTGCTACAGGCTCCGTCTCCCACGGCGTGGCCACAGCAGCTGATTGGTTGGGAGACATCGGGTGTCTTGCCTGTAAACACACACTACCAATAAGTGCTTAAAAGTTTTAATATACGATATTACACCAAAGAAGGAAACACTATGAAAGTGTGTGTGTGTGTGTGTGTGTGTGTGTGTGTGTGTGTGTGTGTGTGCGTGTGGGTGCCATACTGAAGTGTGTGAGGAACTGGAGTGTTTGCTGGCAGCAAGTGATGAGATTCCACTCATGGTGTCGTTACTGCGGATACTCGGACTGATCATCTGTCGGCCTGAATACGGACCTGCAATCACACACCGGTTCAAAAATTAGACATACAAAAGAATTGTATAATGAACTGGTCAAAAGTATGTGGACACCCCTATTTAGTGATGTAACAATAATGCCACGATTCATGATGCTGTGTTCACGATACAACACGCAGTTGCTGAACTGTCTTAAAAATACCCCCTATAGTACGGATCCCAAACGCAAATCGAATTTTAAAAAACTCTTTCCATTTCTGTGCTTTTACACAAGTAGGAATTTGTCTTATTATGTGTATCGTTACATCCCAACCATGCAATGAAACACTTATATACTAGCGAAGTTAAGGAATTGGATATGACTGAATTAAGAAAGAAAAACAATGAGCAAAGGTGATAAGAAGTTTAAAGTTTGGACACTTTCGGACCTCTCCTGAGTGAGACAGGTCTGGCGGTGCGTAGAAGTTGCTCAGGAATGCCCGTCGTCTTGGGTGCTGCTTTCTCAGTTATCTGTTTCTTCTTCCTGCTGCGCCGTTTCAGCTGATGTGCCGTGAGAGCCAAGGCCACCGTGCCAAGGGCCGTCGCAAACAGAACCTTCTTCAAGCCCGGACTCAGCCGCAGCTGGGTAAACACCGACTAGAGGGGGGGGAAAAAGACAAATTCAAACAATAACAGTGAAATAGCACTGTAATTAAATAGGGATGTAAATAGTTTTTTTTTTAAATCATATTTTTTAATATATTGTAAATTGTTTTGCAGCATGAGTAAAGTGTATTGTTGCATCTCTATAATATTCTACACACTTTTACACACTTAGTATCTTATAGTTCAGGTGTCAAGAATTATTGTTCAAATGGGTGAATAAATCAAATACTAAATAATAAGAAACAAAAAGAGAGTTTGTGTTTTTACCTGGCCAAAGGTGGAGTAGAGAAAGACAGGGATCTCAGCCACAGTCATGGCCAAGGCCTGTGTGATGGACATCCCCTCCGTTTGTCTAAATGACATCTCAGCAGCTTGAGAATATTCACATCCAGAGGTCCAGTTGGAAATTCCGGATCAGTGTAAAAGGATCAGCAGGTCTGTCCTTGTGTTCAACCGAACCATGAACTTGCCTCTCGCAGATCCGCAGGTCTTCATTTCTGACGCCTAGTCAGCTCAGTGTATTTGCTTAAATAAACACATGTGAGTTTCATTCTTCAAATATTTGGCATCATGATCAGACTGACGTTCACAAAATGAAAGATACACACCATAAGGAGAAAAGTCAGTGAAGGCTTAATTACAATTGAACTGTGTTGGTATGAATCTCTGCTCACTCAAGTACATCAGTGAGGTAAACCCAGGCTCACAATTCACAAATGGCACACAGAAACACCCTGGATTGTCACGCGCACACACACACACACACACAAACACACACACACACACTACATAAACACACTCACCTGTAATGTAATTAAGTGTCTCTAATTTACCTGCCTGGGAGAAAATCCACAGAAAGAGAACATGCAAACCCTAGACAGAAGGTTTCCACCATTATATAACAATAATATTCGTTTTGTTTAATTCACTTTAGTCACTCTGGCATTAGATTGCAAGTATGGTTGACATGCATTTAATCTCTTAGAATCCTCCTCTGTTGTAACACACACTCGTGTTGCACATGCTGTCATTTTGAGACCCTGTAAATGCTGTTAAAACGATTATTACTGATGAATTTCTGTTTAAACCTGTCCAGCCATTCTGCTCTCTCCTCTCTTCTCATGTCCTGTCAAATGTTCCAAGCTAGTTAGCATTAGCAGCTAACAGCATCCAACTGACATCAGTTTTCTGTCAGTACAGAACTCAACATAAATACCTACAATAAGTGGCATTAACGTCATCATATACAGACAATATATAAGTGTATAAATGTTGTACTGGTATAAAGAAATGTCATTATAGTACATACTTTCATTTCTTGCTACAGAAGGACATTCGATGCATGTCACAGAGGCGTCTTCCAGGGCGGGACTAAGAAGTTGATTGACTTCTGGAACAACCATTCGTCACGCGGACATGAAATAATCTGTCCAATCGAATGCTAGAGCCAAAAAGCGCGAGGAAACAACTGTCCAACCCCGTACAGTAAACGATTGCGACATAAACAGGAACAACCTTTAAGTAACTCCCATATTATAATACAGTATCAGTAGTATTAAAGTACTGTGTTTTACTTCATATCACGGTTTATATCACAATTTACATTCAGTTTACTTCATATTTTACTTGCGTTATTACGAATTCACGATTCAACTCAACTAATCAACCGCTTGAACACGAATCGACTCAGAGTCGTTTCGGCTACAATTGACCATTTTTTATATTGTTAATATTATTAATAATAATAATAGATGCCATGCACCTCTGTGAGCCGATCTGAGTGGCGAGAAGTTGGCTAACAAACTTTTAACGAAGCCTTTAGCGTATTTTCTCTCGGAGTCGACTCTGTGTTTGAATTGATTCATATCCGATTCGACTCAGTGGCTTTTTTGTTTGCATTTGTTTGTAACATGTCTCGTTCTATATGTGAAGAGCACGCGAGCATTTGTTTGTTTATATCCCATTAAGGATATGTTTGTGCACTATTATAGTATTATTGTGCACTATTATAGTAATATTTCGTTTTAGTTAACAGATCAAACGACGGAACTATCTATCGTAAGGGCTTTTTCTACCCGAAACAAAAATCTTAGCATGACTGTTTGTACAATTGTACATTTTGTAATCATTTGTTTTAATTATTTAACTCCTTCTATTGATGATTTTGTGACTGTTTCTGGTTGCACATTAAAATGTGTGTATGTTGTGTATTTATTAAGTTTTGTATTTTGTGTCTTGCTTTAGTTATAACGTGTCTACAACATAATAATACACATAAATTACAGTATTTGATAGGATTCAGTTTTGTAATCTGTTGTTTATTGGTGTTCTAGGATGACTTGAACAGGGGAATCAGTGCACATCTGGATACAGCAGCCTCAGGCTTCATCAGAATATGATAACAGTAGTATGATGTTTACCTCTACATGGCCTTGTGTTTACATCAGTGTGCACATTACATTTAACTTTATTGTCATTACACGTGTACGTGAACAGACTGGGCAATGAAATGTAGTTTAGAATCTGAACTGAAATGCAATAAGCAGCAAGTGCAAAATGTACAATAGATACAGTATATACAGAATATAGAGGTATTGTAACGTAGCAAATAATTTACATATAAATATAGTATGTAGGTATTATAATCATAATAATCATGTGCTGATCAGAAAGTGCTATAAATAACCTGTTATATATTGGCTTTCTTAAAATGTCCATTGGATGGATGCAAATTTAAAAAATGTTGCTGCATTTTAGGGCTGTCCGCAAATAATCGATTATTCGTTGGTCGACCGAAAAAATTACTAGTCGGCCAAATTCCATTGGTCG
>JAOUQU010000015.1:55313-67426 GCA_028566735.1 Ammoglanis amapaensis | reverse complement strand
ACGACTTTGTTTACTAGCCGTGATCAGTAAACGACTTTGTTTACTAGCCGTGATCAGTAAACGACTTTGTTTACTAGCCGTGATCAGTAAACGACTTTGTTTACTAGATGTGATCAGTAAACGACTTTGTTTACTAGCCGTGATCAGTAAACGACTTTGTTTACTAGATGTGATCAATAAATAAACACTAAAATGTTTACATTTTGCTGACTTTCATGTCAACAGTTACTATGAGTTATGAATACGGTTATGAATATGACTCTATTTACCCTCGCCATAAGCTTTGGAGAAAAGCCAGCGTAGGTTGGCATCGATTTTTGCCCGGGCCGAGTCGTAAAGCTCCGGTGGTATAATTTTGATTTCAAGGCCACCGTCCCCTTCATCTGAATCCATCCTGCAAAAACAAACAAACAAAAACAAACACAAATGAATGAAAAAAGGTGTCCACATGTACAATATTAAAATTGTATTAAACCAATAGGGATCAAACGATTCGCCATGAACCGATTCAGGAATCAGTTTACTTGATTCATGAGTCAAATCGATGTTCAGTTATCAAATTAAGATTCGTTCAAAAATAAAATCATTTAGTATTTGTACCGCTATCATGAATAAAAAAGCAAATAAAATCTCGACATGAATGTATTAAAATATACGCTTTTATTTCACTCTCAGATGAAATCGTGTAGTGAACCGATTCGTGAATCGATTCGTATCGAGATTAGAAAGTATCGTTACAGCCCAAATAACGCGTGAACACAAATGTGACAGTTTTTAACAAAACAGCATATTTATGCTACAACTTTAGATGGAACAAGTACATAACAACAACAATTATAATAATAATAATAATAATACACCTGACAGATGGAAAAATAAATACACTCATGATCGATTCACCTTCAGATATGAACAAATCCACGATGCACTTTTAATAAGACCCAGATGTGGCCTCGACTCGTCCGTTTAATCTGTAATAAGAATAAAATCTCGCCCCGTTACATCCAGATATCAAATCTAATAATCCACCCGCGCGGCCTCCATCACAAACCAACACAAAAACGCACCACAAACAGCGAATCATCTCAGAATGAATGAACACGCGTTAATTTAACGGATTTAACAGGCGCCGTTTCATCCGCATCGTCGCCGCCGTTATTAAAGATGAATTGAAAGAATGTGGACGAAGCGCCTCTTTTATTCGGACTCGGTTACGAGCGACTGATGGATGTGAGAAGCCAAAGAGGTCAGCGAACTGAGCGAAGCGACCGGATGCTTCTGCGCATGCGCGGGGTTCGTCACGATAGACCTGAACCTGAAGGCTGATCGATACTTCGGTGTCAAATAGATCGTGAACACCGATGTGATCTAGACAGACTTTATTTAAATTCTCACCTTCTCTACTGGTTCAGGTACAACTACTAATTCTACAATCGTATTTAATTAACTGTAGGCGGCCACGTCTCCCAGTCACGTCTCCATCACAGAACCTGAAAATACAATTTGTCATTACCCATTGCATCAGGCACGTGTGCTCAATACTGCCCCCTAGTCTGTTTGTCATTACACATATACAGCATATAAATGTTTCTCTTCGCATATCCCAACTTGTCTGGAAGTCGGGGGTCAGAGCGCTATTACAGGGTCAGCCAACGCACGGCGCCCCCTAGAGCAGACAGGGTTAAGGGTCTTGCTCAAGGACCCAACAGTAGCCCAGACTTGAACCCCCAACCTTTGGGTTCACAGCCCAACGCTCTACCCACTAGGCTCCTGACCTTCTGTCCTCACTGTGTTAAGGATTGTCCTGTTCTTTCGTTACTTCTTGGATTAAAGTTCTTACATTTTTATTTATTTATTTATTTTACCAAAGTGCCAAATTGGTGATGGAACCACTGCGGCTTTGAAGGAACAGATTTTCTTATGAAGAAAACATGACTACAAAAGAAGCTGCACATGATTAGACTTTCGACTACCCAGTCACTAAAAGCTTTAAAATTAAATAAGAACAAACAATATAAAACTTACGATTCATTTTTATTGTTACAAAAAAAATACTTTACAAAATCATTGAACACATTTTCTGGCACAGACTACAGATGCGTATATAATCACGATTTCTTTACCAGTTAAAACGTTCGATCGGCGTTTATAAAAAGCCACCGACTGGTCGCTCTACACGAGCGTGGTCAATGTCGTCACAGTGCAACACACATACACACCAGTGTACAATCGTATTATAAACATCCATACACACTTTCCCTATCACAGACCTCCAGCGTTTAACTCCAGGATCCTCACAGTCCAGGAACAAGCAGACATTTATGTCTAATATCAGTGAGTTTTCGTTATGAGTGCTGGTAATAAACGAGTCAAATCTAGTAAAGAAAATAAATAAATCGTTGTGCTACGTACAAAAGAATTTTAATATTCCGGTGAAACTTGTCAAATATATTCATCGTTGTAACAGTCACCACGCAGTGTGTTCCAAAAATATTTTCAGTGTTTTGACATTCAAAATATTTCCTCAGACTTTTTCTTCTTTACAGTGGAAATCTAATCTCAAAAGTCTAATACTGAATCCCCAACCAGAAGAACAAAGTATTTGTAGAAAGAAAATGTGTACAAACATCACTCAGCAGATTTTCTTCCAAGCAGCATGGTAATAAAATAGAAATAAAGACATAAATAAAAAGATTTTTTTATACATGTAGTCCAAACACTTAAATAAATAAAAAAAAACGTAATAAAAAAATAAAAACCAGTGTAGAGCATAATGGTGAACGAGTCTTGACAATAGATTTGTTTCCTCATTATTAGGGATGTAACGATTCAGAAAGAATCGATTCAGCTCACTTTAGTTAAACAGGAAATGTGGAACCGAATGTGTTTTTCGACTGATTTCATCTACCCCAGAAACAAAAGGAAGTTCATTGCTTACATAAATACAAATCCAGGATTTGACCGTTCCGTGTAAAATGAAAAAGTAAAAATATAAACATGTCGTAATGTGTCCAGTTTAATTGTTAGTATCGTGGGTAGAGTGTATCGTTACATCCCGACTCATTATTATTGAAAGGCTTCGGGGATGTGATTCATTTGGATGTTGGTGGGCGGGCTGGAGATTCCCTCAGACCAATCGGACAGGTTGGAATGTGGCGAGCAGCTGGACCATTGGTCGGGTGAGCCGGGTGAGGGAGTGAGGAACGGGTGATCGGGGATCTGTGTTTGGTGACTTGGGGTGTTGTCCATGGGATTAGAGTAGCTGTGCTGAGAGGGCGGGGTCAGAAACTGGGTGCTGGACATGGGCGGGGCCAGACGGGTCGTGTCCTGTGGCAGAACGGTCTGGATGGCGGGGTGTCCTGACTGAAGCTCCGTGCCGGTCATGTCACCCAGGAAATGATGTGCCAGGGCAGAGCTGGTGTTCTGGTGCTGCATGTGGCTCTGGTGGCCGTGGCTGGATAGCAGGTGTGCCGGTGTACCCAGGTGGCTGCTTTGCATCGTGGGATATCCCATGACTTGGGGCAAGCTAGCGCTGTGATGCAGTGTTGATAGGACCGCAGGGAACCCACCTTGCTGCTGCTGGACTCTGGCCAGCCAATCACACGCCCCCGTTTGGGCCGCATTCGCCATGGGAAGATGAGACAGGCGTGGTGGATTTCCCAACCCCATATGAGCCACGCCCATTTGTGAATCGGTCATGCCCTGCAGCTGGTGAGCGATGGGCGACGATTGCTGGAATGGTGATGTCATCATGGGCGGAGACGAGACATCAGACTCGGCGGGAGAGAAAATCCCCTGCTCGACGTTTTTCTTCTTATTCTTCTTCATCTCCTTGCCTCCCTCTTTCCCTCCAGGTTTCCGAGGTTTCTTAGCATTGTTAGCATTATTGGGGCAGTTGTTTGCCCCCGGGCTAGTCCTGATGCCCAGAAAAGCCTCCGGTGAGCAGATAGGGGGTGAGTGGGTGAGCGTGGAGGCGGCCTGAACCAAGTTGTATTCCTCCAGGAGACGCACGATGTCGTGATGCATGCGCTCGTTGGCGATGTCTCTGGGCAGCTGGTCCAGATGATCTGTGATGTCACGGTTGGCCAGGTGATCAAGGAGGAGCTTCGCCGTCTGGTAGCTGCCCTCGCGTGCTGCCAGGAATAGAGGGGTCTCCTCCTAAAAACGCAACAAAGGGGGGTTAGATGAACTTTGCTTACAAATGAGGGCAATGTGAATGAGTTTAAATAACGAGCTGGTTCATTTTAGGGCTGCAAATCACAACTTTCGTCACGATACAAACTTACATCCATTCTCTAATGATACCATCATATACGACACTTTGAAAGTTGCAAATGTAAATATTTGCGCACTTTGAATATGTGACCATGTTATTATTAAATGTAAATCATTCTAATAAACACCAAGGCAGAAATGTCATTTTTATGCACAAGTTAAGTCATTGAGTCTTAAGTTCTCTTATGTTCAAACTAATGCTTCTGTTCATGACACCATACGGGGAGCCAGATCCTTTAGAATAACCCCTTGCTGTAAATTTGTGTCTGAGCTTTAAAGCTACACATCAATGAACTTTGCAGACTCCTGTTGACACCACGATTATCATCTTCAAAAGTAAAAGTCCAAATGTCTGCAAGCTTGGTACCTCGCATAAGAACAAGATCCCATTACATCACATTATTTTAAATGCCATCCATCGGAATGTGTGAATTGACATATTTCAGTGTGTAATCAACTCCTAATAATAAATTGAATTTGAATTTGATTTGATAAATGATCCCTATAGTGGCCACCAGATGGCGCCAAATAACAAATTTGATAAATCCGAGTTTGTTCCATGTTCTTCTGCGTTCAGACTGTGTGTGTGTGTGTGACAGTGAAAATACATTCTCATAAAAAAACAATGAATCATTTTCTACCACTCACATTCTGTAGTTCTTGCATGAATGCAATTGTTCTTAGAAATGTATAGAATACACAGATAAACAGCGAACACGCGCACACACCTTGTTATTCTGCAGGTCCTTGTTGGCGCCGTTCTTCAGAAGCACTAAAGCAGCATCCACATTGTTGACCGCAGCAGCCCAGTGTAGCGCAGACTTGCCTAAAAAGATAAATCAGATGACGGGAAGTATTTATTGACTGCACAAGTTTATATGCACACAAAAAATGGGGATCGAACCCAGAATCCGGTACCAGCTCCATTAGAGAAGCAAATTGACAGAAACTGAGGCCAAAAAGGTTTGTGTGTATCAGTGTGTGTTTGTACCAGAATCATCAATGGCATTGGAGTCGGCATGGCAGTTGATGAGCTCTTCCACCAGACCTTCTACTGCAAGCCGCGTGGCCAGGATGAGCGGCGTCGTACCATCGTTCATACGGGCGTCCAGATCTGTCGCTCGGTTTCGTATCAGGATCTGCACAAACAAAGTTCTGACTGTTAATAAAAAAAAATTAATAAAACATCAAATCACTGAACTGTAGCGGTGTAACGATTCACAAAGTATCGGTAAGCATCGATTTACTTGGCTAGTGGTTCTAAATATGTATTTGATTTCTGTACCTGAAAGACTCCTTGGGCGTCGGCGGCCACAGCCGAGTGTAGCGGTGTGCGTCCGGCGTGGTCTTGTGCGTTGGCATCAGCACCCGACTCTAGAAGGCGTTTAGCAGCGTCGGAGCGAGCGTAACGAGCAGCCAGGTGCAGGGCGGTCTCTCCAGCGCGCTCCGTCCGCTGATGCGGGTCGGCGCCGTGCCACAGGAAGTTGGCGATCACGCCTTCCTCACCTTCTTCTAGTTCACCAGTTTCACCGCTGCAGGAGGCGATCATCAGCGGCGTCATGCCATCTTGTTAAAAAAAATATAAACATTTAGTTTTGATAAACATTCATGGCAAAAATCACTGGATATAATTTTGATATATTGTTTAATATAATTAGTTTATAAGTATTTTTGATTGGTCCAATATTTCTGAAGACATTTAAAACTTTTTTATATGATTTATTAGTGTTTATCACTACTGCAACATGTACACACAGAGGACACACAGAGGATTAAAACTGTGTTACTTTCTGACCTACGATGACAAACATTAAATAATTAAGTAAAAGGTATATGGTAACGGTACAAGACTAGCAACCAGAATGTCACTGGTTCGAGTCCCACCCTTGCCAGGTTGCTGCTGTTGGACACTTGAGCAAGGCCCTCAATCCTCATTCCATAATGTTGTGTATGATGCTCACCGGGCCCGAGGACGTTCACGTCTACGCAGTCGGTGTCCGTGTCACCCCTAGGTGGTGTGGGAGCAATGGAGGTCAAGCGAAGGTCGGCTGCGTCCAGATGTTGCTGGGTCCACTGGCGAGGGTCTGGGGGGATGCCTATGTCCGGTGAGCACTGGTCCTCAAACTGCACACAAGCAGCAAAAAACATTTCAATGTCATTATTTTTATATTTTAGATGAAACATTTCACAGTCACGTACAAAATAAACACTCAACGTTCTCGCGCATCCTCACACACAGATAATAACTGTGTAATATTACCTTAAATCGTTTAAAATGCTCTTCCTCGGCCCACTCGTTTAGCTGCTCGTCCATCAGAGTGCTATCGGAGTTCTTCAGAGGCCTTCGGGAAAACAGAAAAATAACAATAATGACAATCAGACTCTCATATCCCTGGTCTAAATAAAAGAATATTTCAGTTATTTAAGTTACCAAAGTGTTACCAATGACATAAAGCCATAAGACTTGTGATTAAGAATAATCACATTAAACAGCAGAGGGCGCTAGCAAACAAATGAATAACATTGGGGGAAACTAAATTCATAACGTAAACCCAGTATGGTTAATCATATTGCACTGTGGGTAGAGTGTGTCGTTACATCCTGACTTCACACACTCACCTGAGACCCACAGAGTCCTCGCCCACAGGCTCTCGGCGCTTCTTCTTGGTTTCGGTCACTTGGAAACCCTCAGGGAACCACAGCTGACCGTGTTCACGCTTCCTCTTACGGGACATCAGAACTCCAACAGCAGCCAGGACCAGCACGACCAGGGCCAGCAGAGCCAAAAACATGGGGTACATTTCACCTCTGTCTGGGGACTCGTTCTCACCTACACACACACACAGAGGGGAAGAGAGTGTGTATTAGTACACAGGTACATTAGAGAACAGCACACAATAAATGCAGCCTAGGTACAGTATGTTGGGCCCCTAAACAAGGCCCTTAACCCCCGGAAGATTGTGATTGTGCTTACTTGTTACTGCCTCTATGATGTAAGGAACGTTGAGATTGCCGCTGGACGCCAGCGCACCGAGAAACGCCGCCACATCTGTTGCACTCTGGAAACACTCATCAGACTGCTGGTAACACTGCCGGTTATCAATCTCCAGATACACAATAGAGCTACACACACACAACCATAGTTAACACACAGTGAATACACAGACACTAAACAGGACACACGCCGAGTATTTCACATTGCCGCTCACCCTTTAATCTCCATCTGGTCCAGTTCACGTCTCAGGCGGTGCTGGAGGAACCCCGAGAGGCTCCGGGTGGCTCGCTGGAGGAGCTGAGTGGGATTTGCGCTCCATTCCTGGGCGGCGCGGGTGTGCTTACTCAGCTCGTGTTCGTTACCGTAGTAGGGGAAGACGAGCGGCTCATCGGTGGTGGGGTCACGTCTGATGGCCACATTGGTGCGCAACAGGGCGCTCAGCTGACGCAGGAAGGATGAGGAGCTGTTCAAGAGTTCGGTCGGCGCCACGTGGACCACGAGCACCAGGGTCCCAGCAGCGAGTCTCTGTGGAACGTCCTCGGCGCAGTCCAGCCCGTCCCACCCACACTCAGCACTGTTACAGCCCTGATCACAGTGACCGTCAGAGTAATGGTCCTTACAGTACTGGTCATACAAGGGACTGAACATAGAAACAAAGAGGAAAAAGTTTTATTATTATCCAACATGTTGAAATAAGAATAAACAATATTTTATTAGCTATACATAAAGTCTGTAAAGCAGCAGAATGAAAATATTTTTTCAACCATGAGGCTAAATAAAAGTCTTTTTATATCTTATTCTGGACTCACTTGCACTGGCCTTCCAGCTGGTGACAGTCGAAGCCGTCGTACAGGCAGCCGGCGCTCTGGCACTGCGGGTCACACTTGTCGTCGTTGAAGTACCTCCAGCACTGCAGGGCGGCGCTGCACTCGTGCCAGGGATCATCGAAATTGAGCGAGCAGTCGCCGCCGTCCCAGCCGCACTCGTGGTTGTTACAGGCCGCGTCGCACACGCCGTCTCCACCGCGGCGTTCACATTGTGCCACCTCGCAGTGGGGCGTTGCCTCGGCAGAGTCGGACGAGGGCGGGGTGATGTCTAAGCCACGGCCACCGCCGAAAGAGTAGTCCAAGATGTGGCAGAGGAGGCCGTTGAAGTGCGGCGGGCAAAGACAGTTAAAGAACGGGGCGTCTGAGGATGCCTGGCACGTGCCGCCGTTGTAACAGGGGCTGGAGGTGCACGGGGAGTCCGTGCGCGTCTGGCACTCACGACCACCGTAGCCCGGTGGACACAGGCAGCGTGGGGCAGGGCGGCCCGGCATGCAGGTAGCGCCGTGGCGGCAACGTAGCGACCCACAAGCGCTCGAGTCGTATTCACAGGACGAGCCGGAGAAACCCTACAGGATAAAAGAGGAACATGTTTATCTCTTTACCTTTATGCAAATAAATATTTAATAACCATTTGTTTATAGTTGTAATAATATTTTTTTTTGCACAGATGTTAAACTATTCTTTACACAGAGTGATACTTACTGGAGGGCATTTGCAGATGAATCCGTGTTTGGTGTTGCTGGCGACAGCACAGGTTCCACCATTTCTGCAGGGTTTGTCCTTACATCCATCAAACACGGTGTCACAACGCTGGCCTGCAAACACACACACAGGCACAATTAGCTTAAAAGCACCACACACACACACACAAAACCCCACAAACGTACCAAAAAACCCCCTCTTACCGGTATAACCTGTGCGGCATTCGCAGCGGTAGCTGTTGACCAGCTGGACACAATTGTAGGATCCGTTGGGGTCACAGGGGTCAGACAGACACTCGTTCACATCTCCCTCGCACCTCTCTCCGACATACCCCGGCGAGCACACACACCCGTACCCACCCACCTTGTCCACGCAGCGCCCGCCGTTGAAGCAGCGGGGCTCGCCGGTTTCAGGGTCCACATCCGGAGAGCAGTCGTCCACGTCGATCTCACAGTGAACCCCTACAGAGACAAAAACAAGCAGAAGATACCATTTAATACACAAACAGGATTTAATAGGAGATGTGTTTCCTGTCCTTAAGCTTGTCTGCGTGTGTTTGTACGTACCCTGAGTTCCTCGAGGACAAGAGCACTTGTAACTGTTGACGAGGTCGATGCAGGTCCCTCCGTTCTGACACGGCTGTGATGCACATTCATTGATCTCCTTGCTGCAGTTCACACCATGGAAGCCGGCCACACACTAGTGGAAGAGACAAAAATCAGACAGACATGAAATCATCTGTCATTTGGATCACATCCCAATGAGGTGCAGGGATGTCATAATTCAGCACGGCCACTAAATCTTGAGCTCAGTACGGTGTGTGTGTGTACCTCGCAGGTGTATCCGCCGAGGTAATCAGTGCAGGTTGCACCATTGTGGCACGGGTTCGGCACACATTCGTCGACCTGCTCCTGGCAGTAACTGCCGGTGTAGCCTGCCTGACAGCGACACAGGTGGGTGCTACCTGCATCCACACACTGACCGCCGTTCCGGCACAAAGCTGCCACAGAGACGCCTACAAAAGAAAAAATTGTGTGAGCATGCTAGGGTAAAGATTGAACGCATATACACACACACACAGACAGACACACATATGTACCTTGCTGCTTGGCTGCAACCTCACAGCTGACACTGGGAACGTCACAGTAGATGCCCGTCCAGCCGCTGGCACACTGGCATGTAAAAGAGGAGCCCTGTTGCCAACATGAGCCCCCGTTTTTGCATGGAGATGAATCACACCAGCGCACTAAGCTCTGCAGACACACACAGTTGACACACTCAATGTTTATAACAATAAAAGGTCAAATGAGAAATGTTATCGTCATTGCAGTTGTGCAACAGAACTTTGGTTTGTGTTTGGTCAGTTTGTGAGACCGTGAAGACCGGGTTCTAAGTATTGTTTAAAACAGAGCCTGGATATGAACCAAAATCTTGCTGTCCATCTTGTAAATGTGCACCAATAAAAATGGAGATCATCGACAGAAGCAAAAATAAACCAAATGTTAGTTTCTTTAATGCGTGGACTGGTACCTGGCAGCTGGCACCAGTGTAACCATGTGGGCAGGTGCACTTGTAGGTGCCGTAGCCGTCCTGGCATGTGCCACCGTTCACGCATGGCCTGGAGTCGCATTCGTTCACATCGTGCTGGCAGTAGCTGCCAGTAAAGCCCGGCAAACACAGACACGAAAAGGAGTTGATCCCATCCACACATGTTCCACCGTTAAAACAGGAGCTGTGTAAACAAACACACACAGTTAAAACAGGAGCTGTGTACACAAACACATACAGTTAAAACAGGAGCTGTGTACACAAAGACATACAGTTAAAACAGGAGCTGTGTACACAAACACACAGTTAAAACAGGAGCTGTGTACACAAACACACAGTTAAAACAGGAGCTGTGTACACAAAGACATACAGTTAAAACAGGAGCTGTGTACACAAACACATACAGTTAAAACAGGAGCTGTGTACACAAACACACACAGTTAAAACAGGAGCTGTGTACACAAAGACATACAGTTAAAACAGGAGCTGTGTACACAAACACACACAGTTAAAACAGGAGCTGTGTACACAAACACATACAGTTAAAACAGGAGCTGTGTACACAAACACATACAGAATCAATTCTCTGAAATGAATACATCTAAATAAAAAATAAATAGTGCAATATTACGGGTGAGATTTAGTTTTTATTACTGTACTATCACAATCACTAGTGTTATTATTATGTAATACCTTATGTACTAAAATCCATACATTTTATTATTTAATATCCGAAGCGTTATACCTGAAACTACATTCTAGTACACATTTAATTTATTTGGTTCCAAAATTGCACACACAACTGGCCTCTCAATAGTTGATCCATTTACTAAAATAACTGTAATCTTAAAGAACCATCAATCTAAAGTCACTTTATAACAAGGATATGATGTTATCTTCAGTGGATGTAAATAAAAACATGTTATACCTCTCGGTGCAGTCGGGTGTGTTGATCTCACAGTTGATGCCGCTGAAGCCCGCCGGGCAGCTGCAGGTGTAGCTGTTAACACAGTCGGTGCAGTTCCCACCGTTGCGGCAGGGGGTGCTCACGCACTCATCGATGTCCTCGGTGCATCGTTCTCCCCGGAATCCAGCCACACACACACAGGTGAAGCCGTTCACACGGTCAACACACACACCACCGTTGCTGCATGGGTCTGTAAGAGAAAATTGTAAGCAATATTTATAATAATTTATAAAAAAATTTATTAAAGTCACATCCCAGGGAGCACTGCCCATGTAAAGGTAGTACAGTGCACCGCATATGTTAGTGTGTGTGTGTGTGTGTGTGTGTACGCGCGTGTTACTCACTCGGACTGCAGTCGTCTGTGTCGGTTTCACACAGGTCTCCAGTGAATCCGGGGTTACAGCGGCACTGAAAGCCACCCATGGAATTTACACACACACCGCCGTTATGACACGGAGACTTCACACACTCGTTAATGTCCACCTCACACGTCTGACCTGCAAGGGTGGAAAGAAAATCAGGTCATTAAAAATAAATTTTTCTATCCTTAAAATCTTTTTTTTTTTTCTTTAATTTTTTTTTTATTGAGGAAAAACAGTATTTACATAGACAAACAATCACATGCTTTCCTTATTTTCCGTTTTTTATATCACAAATAAATGAAAAAAATAAATAAATAAAATAATAACAAATAAATAAATAATAAATAAATAAGGGGGGGGGGTTGAGACCGTCTTCAACGACCTAAAGTACACCAAGAAGGGATTCCACTTCTTGTAAAACTTTTCTGTATTTCCCT
>JAOUQU010000015.1:24169-36104 GCA_028566735.1 Ammoglanis amapaensis | reverse complement strand
CCCCGTAAAATGTAATTGCCGAAATACTCTGGGGATCGGTAACGGTCCACAGAGTAACCCAGGGTCGAAGTCGACTGGAGGGTAAAAATCATCATCATGTATATATGTATACAGTATATGTATTTTGTACTTGTATATGTATATATGTATACAGTATATGTATTTAAGACAAATAAAATTTGAATTTAAGTAAATGTCACTCATGTTCACGGTAAAGAACTAAAAAGTTTGAGGACTTATTGTGGTTTAGGAATAAGATTAATATTAGTGGGTAACATTTGTTTGACGAGTTTAACGATGCTTTAGGCTGATATTTTGTGATAAAAGTTCTAAAGTGAAAGCTTTTATTGGAATATAACATTGTGATGACATTCCTGAACCCGATTTGTTACCTCACTGGACACAGGAACACAGTAATAAATGTTTGTTTGTTTGTTTGTTTATTAGGACTTCATGTCATGTTTGTTTACTTATATGTGGTTTCCCGTCCTGTTCTTATGATTTGGTTACATTCCTGACATAACAAAAATCATCATTTCACACTGAGCTGAATGTTTTTGGACTGTTGGGAGGAAAACCAGAGAACCTGGAGATGCAAAACACCCCACAGTAAACCTACCTGGGAATGGAACCCAAGACCTTAACAATGACTGAGTGAATGAATTGACTTGTTTAATACTTCATTTAGCACAACTGACTATTTAATCCCCCAAAAAGGTGCAAATGTGACAGTTTTATTTGTTTATAGTGTTTATTTGTTGATAGAAAGACAAGGTCACGTCGGCTTTCTGACAGTAGTTTGGTTAGCATGCATCAGTTAGCATCATCGAGCTAAATCGCTAACAGAGCTAACAGTCTTTGGCGGTAGCATTTAGCTACTAAACAGACTAATAAAGCGAATTAATAGAAAATAGTTTTATAATAATTAAGATAAAACACAAATCTGCTCATGATTGTTTAAAATATTGTTCTAACAGTGGACAGTATAATGAATAAACAACAACAACAACAACAAGCTTCGAGTCGGAACTGGTGTGGTTTTATACGAATTGTAACTGCACTGTAAACATTATTATGTGGTTTATTGTATGTTTATAAAGATAAATAAGATGATCTGAGATGATTAAGTTAACATTACCTCCCCTGCAAGGTTGTGGGTAACGCAGTCCGAGATCATCCGCTCCATTAAAATCAGATCAAATAAACGAACAGCTCTGATCGAAACATTTCTCTTATGCTTCTGTCTTCGCCTCCATTTCTGGACAAACTATTTAAAAAAATACAGAATTAAAAAAGAAAACGAACGAAATATAAACAAACACGTCTGTACATCCGCGGAGGTGAGTGAAAAAAGGACGGAGACGCCCCGCCCACTTCTTACTGCCTACCGTCTGTGGTCAAAATGTCAATAAAAGTGTTTCTTTTTACAAACTAAATGCACATTTAAATTGTTTGTTTTTACTTTAATTTCACAAATAACCTCGATTTAATATGTTTAATAATATCAGAACGTTTGGGCAATGGTTTGGATCACTGGAACTACTTTATTGCGCGGACGCACTTTTAATGTCTTTTGTGTAATGCGGCTGTAATTTGATGTCTTTATTTTCATTTATTATAATTTGTACTTCGTGTTTTACATTTTTTACAACCTATCTTTCATACACGTACAATATGTACACACGTACATCGGTTTATATGTATCTTTAATTCACCTCATTTGCATGTTTTTAAGCTGTAGGAGTTCCCAGAGTAAACCCGCACAGACAAAAAAAAAACAGAATCTTCTGATTGTGAGGAGAGTGTCGCACACTTATCCCTACACACTAAAGAAACAGATTTAAAAGCACATTGTTGATGTATTAAAAGTGACAATTTTAAAATAGTGCATTATTAAAAGTAATTTCAATGTAATATTATAGCAAAGTATCTTCGATTATACTACACTCACTGTACAAGTATTATTATCATTATTATCACGTGATCAGACGACGTTTTCAATCATTCATGAAGAAATCAAGCTCATTAGTTATAAATCAAAGCACAAAAAGCAGTATAACGCAACCTGATTTATCACCTAAGATCTAATTGTTTAATTAATGTTATTATTTTTATATATGGATAAACAATTGGTTTCTCTTCCCCACGATATAAACAGCAGCTGCAGGACAGAAAAATGTGCAGAATGTGACGCAGTAGAACATCTGAACAACCGTCAACCAGCAGCCAATCAGCACGCAGGATTTTGGGCGGACTATTTGAACGCTGAACAATCCGCTGATCTGATTGGTCCATTTTTTTGTTGCCCACAGAACTGTCAAGGCCGTTACGAAGATCGCTTCTCTACCGCGTAAAACACAAACAAATTAATTCAGTTGATCGTTTAATGGACGGTGTTGAGAAATACGCGGATATGAGGCGAGTTTTTGGGTGAGAAATGTTGTGAATTAGGGCGTCCTACGTTAGCTACGTGCAGGTCTTGACGTCACGAAGTGGGCGTGGAAACGGTCAACATCAACAAAAGGAAACAAGGACTAGAAGAAACAAACAGGTCACGGACTGAAACATGAACATCTAACATTCCAGGTAATTTTATTCGCATTCTTATATTTTTTTAATTCATTAAACGCGTAACAGTGTTTCCCCAAACCCCGGTCAGATGTTGTGTAATTGTGTTCGATAGTGTTTATTTATTCCAACGTTCATGTCAATAATTGCCAGTAGGGGGGGTTTAAATGTCCGGTTACATTAAAAGGTCTATACGTGCATATCATTGTTTGCACGAAATATACAATATATATATATTATATTATATATATAGCGTGTCCGATTTTTGCAGATTTTATGTTAGATTCGTTTAAATATCGTTTTTTTTTTTCTTAATTATCTTCTTAATTAATTCTTAATGATCGTTTTGGGCCTAAACGGTTTAAATGTGTATCGATATGTATCGATATAAACGATGCGACGATCGCTATTAAATATATTATTATATATGTAATAAACAAGAGTAAGAAATACAAGCCCCTCCCCCTCAGTCGATGTTTTTCAGACATAAAGCTTCTTATACTCGATCAAACTACCAATCTAACACGTTCACACCGATCTGATTGATATTTAATGTCGTTTTTGTGATAAATGATGTGATTTGGATGTGATTGTGTGTGTTTTGTGTGGTATATTCGGGGGTGTGTGTGTGTGTGTGAGGCGTTAACGCAGGAAATCTGATCCGCCTGACTGACTGAAATCAGTCCCACTGAACCACAAGTACAAACGACGTCGTTTATTTTTAATCTGTTGTGCTTTTATTCCCTGATTTAAAAGATTTGTGAAGCTCACCGAACAAGTCCGAGTCTCACCATGGAGGCCTTCAAACTGATGAAGGAACTGAAGCTCAATCTGGAGCAGGAGATTCATTTCTTACCCAAAGAATCTGGACTCCGACTGATTGAGTCCAATCCGGAGGTACATGAGGCTCTCCTGACCTCCAAATCCTCTCCTGTAACACTAATACACACAATTCCATATCATTATACGTCATAATATATCATAACAGGGCTTAGATAGTCTATATATCAGACAATCACGGGAACATTCAAACCTGCCCAAAACAAAGTCCAGAAAAATCACCTTAGAAGCTGATTAGTACAAATAATAAAATAATAAAATCACATTTCTGCTCCTACACCAACTTTTTGAACGTCTGCATGTTTTTGGACTGTGTGAGGAAACTCAGACAGACACAAGGCCGTGCGAAGTCCACACAGAAAGGACACGGACCATAAACCGTACAACCTAAAGATCGAACCCAGAACCTTCTCCCTATGAAGTGGAGAACTTTGTGAAGGATTCAGACTCCACAACCTTCCAAACGTAATAATTACATTGTGCCTATACGAGAAGGATTCCAGATTTCGTTTTTGTAATATGAAATATTTTTTAATCTCGCATCTGTATGAATTTGAAACAGTAGCTTATGAAAAAAATTACATCGTACATTTTAAAATTATTTACTGGTGATACTGTTAACATGAAACGAACACAGCTCACGCTAACACACTAGTTTCGGCTTTATTATTCGAAAGGTAGGAATGATTATGCAGTAGTAAGTAATTCATATTGTGTACGTTTCATCAACAGGGAAATGGAATTTCTGCTCAGTGTCGCGATGCCAAAGTGGAGGATCTGTGGAGCTTGACCAGTTTTTTTGGCTACAGCACACGGACGTTTGTCCTGGCCGTGAATCTGCTGGACCGCTTTCTAGCCCTGATGAAGGTAGCGACACGTTCTTAACTCAGAAAACTTTTCTATCAGTATCTAGAAGATACTAAACTAAAATCTTATCTTCTGGCCCAAAGATTCAGCCCAAACATCTGGCCTGCATCAGCATCAGCTGCCTCCATATCGCCGCCAAAGTGATGGAAGACGAGTGTGACGTCTCGTCCACACACGAGTTGATCCGGATCAGCCAGTGCAAGTTCACAGTCTCGGATCTCGCACGGATGGAGAAAATCGTCTCGGAGAAGCTCAGCTTCAAGTTCCGAGCTGTGACTGCCTTAACCTTCCTGCACCTGTACCACGCACTGATGATGGCACACACCTCCAGCAGGTGAGACCCACACAGTGACAGTTCCTTATGTTCAAACGCTGGCACAACAATCCCCGCAAAACCACAGACAGACGGAAAATAACCAAAGTTTAAAGTTTAACGACACTGTTGTTAGTCGAATACTCCCTTTTATCACTTCATAAACCTGATTATCAGCTGACACGACCATGTAATGAAGGGCAGAGTACCAAAACACACCGGGTTATGATGAGATATGTGCCTCTTTAATCTTATAACAATCATACTTATGGAATTAATCATTTGTTTTGTTTTTCTTCTTCTAGGAATGCGGTGCTAAATCTAGATAAATTAGAAGCCCAGCTTAAAGCCTGCCTGTGTCGCATAGTTTTCTCCAAAGCAAAAGTAAGTCTCATTTCCTAATTACAGCCTGAACTGATTTTAAAAGCCATTATTTCAACTGGTCATGTTTCATTTGCTCCGTCTTGGTTTGGTTTAGCCGTCAGTGCTAGCCTTGTCGCTCCTGACACAGGAGAGTGAAGCTTTGCAGACGCCAGACCTGCTCGATATCGTCCAGTCCATTCAGAGACATCTTAAGGTAAAATATCATAAATAAAGCTGAAACAAACTAGTTTACAGAAAACAACGTCAGTCACAAAAAAAGTTTTAATATTTGATGGCACAAGCATGACATTCAATCGTTCCTTGAGGATTCAACTTCTGCTGTGCCAGTAATACAAGCTTGTTGTCTTGTTGTGTGTATGTAGATCTCAGAGAAAGAACTGCAGCATTGGAGAGGGCTTGTTGCCCAGTGCCTGGCACAGTATTCCTCGCCCACTTGTGCCAAACCAAACCACAAAAAGCTGGTGTGGATTGTGTCTCGCCGAACAGCCCAGAACCTGCACAGCAGCTACTGTAGCGCTCCGGAGCTCCCCACCATCCCAGAGAACAGCTGGAGTGGAAGGTACGTGCCCATCCTACACACACACACACACACACACACACACTTTTCACAGACCGAACACAAAAGATTGTCTTTTACACTTCACATTCATGACACAAATACGACATTTATTTGGTACACAGCTTCAAATCAAACTCACTCATTTTGACTCCAGTTCACCTCACTTGTCACATGTTTTTGGACTGTGCAATGAAACCGGAGCACCCGGAGGAAACCCACACATGTACAAAGGCAGAACATGCACACGGAGAACCACATACCTGGACCTGGACCGCCCTACCTTGGGATCAAACCCAGGACATAATTTACTAACTCCATACAGGTTTAAAATATTTTTAAATAACAAGAGGCACGATTTAGCAATGTTTAAAATAAAACCCTAAAAAATACAGGGAAAAAATTTGCAGAACAAGAAAGTAACAATGCAAACTACCACTGATAACATTTATGGTACTTTTTTATTTTTAACATTTATGGTTTTATTTTTATTATTTATTTCTCCTAATATTTTTTTATTTATCTAAAGAATGAATAGCCCTTTTATTATTTGATGAAGGTACAAATCATTTCAAATGCAAAGTGGTGGAACATTTTAAACAATCTGGACTTTTAGGGGAAATTTCAAAAACACTCCCGGTCAAAGCTTTTAGTTTCGGATTAGTTGTTGGTACAGACTGTAACCATGGTGCTAGGCGATCAGATTTCGCAACATAAGCGTTCGTGTTTTTAATAACAGAGGCGCCAACACGTCACCGCCGCACCTTTCTCCGTCAGTAGAGATTCCAGACCCGAGTCCAAACTGCAGACAACACCTTCAGGAATTTATTCCCCTGACAATCACCCTTGACGTTCCCATAACGGGAAATATGTAGACTTTAATCTACCTAAAGGAGTTTAAATCTACCTGAGGTAGTTTAGACAGCAGCACACATGATTCCTTCAACTCACAGGAAATCTTACATTCAGGTTTATACTGAAGGGTAAAAGTGACCATGCTTTATGTAACCAGACCCCGAACCAAATCTCCACCCGACACACAACAATGAGTAACACACACACACACACCAACGCCAGATCAGCTGTTGAAACGCAACCACCACAAACCAGTCCCATATCAAACAGTCATGCAGTAGGTGTGTTCCCTGACCAGATTATTGAAATACCTTCTTTAAATACCAGCCGTGAGTCAGTAAAAGAGGGTGTGCTGTGTGCCGTAATGTCTGACGTGAGTTTCCTGTTTCCTGTCTAGTGAGGAGAACTGGAACGAGGAGCTGAGCTCAGGTGAGGAGTCTCTCAGCAGTTCCCTGGGCAGCGATGCCGAGGGTCCTTACTTCCCCGCTCACTTCCTGAAGAAATAAACCAGCCGAGGTGCTCCAGCTTCTGCAGTGATGTCAACCCTCTCCGGACCCCCCTTTGTAGCTTTCCACCCCCAGATCAAAGCAGCCGCGGTGCCTGGATCACACACAAGACTGTAGTTCTCTAACCGTCTGTTCAGTTTTAGTTCTCGTTCTCTCTCTCTCTCTCGGTTGGAACCGATTCTTCCTTTCAATGACGGTTTTTAAACTAAGCTAAAAGAATTGCACAAAACAGGCAGCTAAAATCCACACCATCGTACTGGTGGCCAAAAAAAAAAAAGTTTTCGTAGCCGTAGTGTGTTATTAATAATTGTTGCTGCATGTCTGAGTCTGCCACATTCCAAACGAGACTGTTATGTATGACTTTTTGAATTCTGGGAGTCCCAGTAATCGTACGCCTTTCCTGAATATCATACAGTATTTCAAGTGTCTTCAGTTTAACACAGCCAGGATGGGTGTTGTGGTGTGTGTGCGTGTGAGAGTGTATAATCTCTACACTTGCCTGTTTAGGTTAGATCAGCCAAAATGTTTGCGAGAAGAAGCAAAGTGTGTGTGTGTGTGTGTGTGAGTGAGAGACAAAAAGTTCGAAAAAATGTCTATAAAAATTGTATATTTGTATAATGTAAAAAATGAAAAAAAGATGTGTATAGTACTTTGTAGATACTAACTTATTTATTGTTATTTTTGTCATTATATGGAAGAAAACAAAACTTATTTTGAATTCCAGTCTCGTGTCCATTTTTACTTCTATTTTAAGTTTTACTAAATGTTCGTTATTATAAAATCATTGACACTTTCTACCATGTACAAATTCCTCCAGAATCATAACCAAAACCAAAAGACTGCTGGTTTACCAAGTTGCCACTGTTGGGCCCCTGAACAAGGCCCTAAGGACATGTCATAAGTCGCTTTGGATAAAAAAAAGGCTGCCAAATGCTGAAAATGTAATGTAAACAAGCGGCACACTGAGCACTTACGTCTCTTAGTGCACACTTTCATCGGAGAGTCTCAAATGGAACACACACCAACAAGAGTGAACGACATTTGATCGGCGGTTTGTCAAACTGTCCAACAGATTTAGCTTACGCCATATTGATTAATCACTTCATTAACGCTACTTCCATGTGTACGACGCAGTTGCCTCCATGTGCGTACTTGTCCATCGTTTCACAATATTGTTGGGGTGGTTTGAAGTGTACCATACGAGTACTTTGCGTGCACTGAGTGTGATTGTGTTTCCAGGGCACAAACATTTATTTCCATTTATTAACGTCACGTTTTGCACTTGCCAAACCCCAAGCAGTGATCAGTGTGTGCAAATGTACGATTTGAGATGCACCGTGTGTGTGTGTAAATCCTGAACACAGCAGGGAATCTAAACTGAAATGAGTCTCCAACACGTTAAAGTGATTCAAATGGTTCTTAAAGCCTTTGTGGTGTCTGTATGAAGGCTGTTACGGGTTCTAACAAAGATAATTAATTTCAAGTTTTAATTATTTATTTCTCTTTAAAATAAAGGACTATTTCTATTATCCAGAATAAGAATGACAATCTGACGAATTCTGGTCAATCAAAAACCCAGACATCGGACATTGTACAACCAACGAGTTGTATATGAACACATTTAACTGATTAACCAGATTGTGTTGACCAGCTCAATCCAGGAGTAACTAAACGATACTCTGATTGCTCAGTATCTCGCTCACAGCGAAGCGCTTCTCAGACTCGTTATTCATTACTTAACCTCGGAAAGCTGAAGAAAGAACAAACATTCGGTTGTTTGCTCCCCGAGCCGAACGCATGACGTACAGATCAGCTGATTCAGGATGAACGGGGCCCTTCTGGTGACACGAGTCCTGACGAAATGTTCTGAGGAACCAGAAGCTTCCTGCTAATAATCACAACTACAGAAAACACGGAGTGTCCCTGACACGAGAACTAAACGATCTGAATCTAGTGTCGGAGTTTCATGAACGTCATGGCGTTGTGTAACTAACAAAATGAGGAAATGTGTAAAATTCACTTTTTTGTTAAGTCATGTCAGTCTCGACTGCTCGTATAAACACCACGATTTTTAATAATATTTATCTATGTATTAGTTTTCTGTAAATAATTACAAATTGTTTGGCGTCAGGATAAAAAGAGTCGTTCTGACTTCTGTGGTATTGTGATGTAATAACGACCCGATGTGCATTAGAACCTCCCCGGTAACCACCCATCACCCGGTAACCACCACCAGAAGTTCTACCCTACGAAATAAATTAAAGATCCGGCATTCGGATGCTGGATTGACGTTAGCGGGACAGTTACAGATCATACTCGATCATTAGTAAATGTACTCGTGTTAAAAACCCTCGGACATTTTTAGGTTGGAGCGTTTCTGGCACCAGCTCTTTGGCATTTCTGATGTAGCTTAGAACACGCAGGCTGGAGAGAACTCAACTAGTAATAACTGTGTAATAACTGTTGGTGATTTTGTGCAAACTGCATGGACATGTTTTGTAGAGCCCATAGACTCGTAGGGGTTTTGACGTTTTTGCATTAAATAAAGGACGCGCTTGACAGACGTTGGAGGCCGAAAACATTTCTTGTTGATCCGTTTATCAGCTTAAACAACAAACGAACAAGATTAACACAGAATTATCAGTTTTAAATCTTTCCCAAAAAGGAATTTCAACTCTGATGGACCAAGTTTGCTGCTACTTACGAAATGTCAACACAGGCACAAACATGAAACTTGTGTTTACAGAAAAACTAGTGTGTGTGTGTGTGTGTGTGTGTGTGTGCGTGTATACACACAGGGTGTATCCCAAAACTGGGCAGCTCCTTTTAACACACAGTGGCGTCAAACCGAGTAATTAAGTGATTATGTATTCATGTACTAGAATAACATCGAACAAAAAGATTTTTATTACACCCATCAGGCACAAAAATGTTTGTCTTCAGTTTAGCTTACAGGACTGATGTTAAATTATTCATGTTACTCACAATATTGTTTATTTTTACACACATTCACTGATCTAAATAGTATTTCTGAATTAGATACAAATCACTTTGAATGAAGCCCAATTTGGCAACTTGGTGAACCGCTGCAGCGCCACCTGCTGTTAAAAATTAATATGGATATATTACACAGGAATATCGTTAAATCCCAAAACCAATATCAAGTTTATTATGCTTCAGTATCAGCCAAAACGTATAAGTAAGTAAGTGGGGCATTAGTGCTACCCCTTAACACAATGTATGGTAGGGCACTGGGTCCCGAACCCCTGAACTCAGTACAACAGTGTGGAAAGCCAAAGTGGTGGCGCTGCTTCATTTTGCACAGTTTGCAAATGTGCATGACTAGTGCAGTTGCGTGATTGTAGCAGTGCGTACCCGCGATGCGTCAAGTACAAACCAGACTTCAGAAAAAGAAGAAAAAACAATATGGGGTCCAGTCCTAGTGGTAATAAACGTGCATCACTCACCGCTTCAGAATCCCATGCGAGATCGTTTCGTCTGTGCTTGTGAAGTTCGGAAATGGGATAAAGATTTGGACCAGACGCTCGATGCCTGAGACGCGGTGAGAGCCGAGGCACCTTCGACTCCCTGCATGGGATCCTGGGAAAGTCCTTGTGAGCTGAGCAGTTCCGGTCTCGAGTTTAAAATGTCCGAGTCAGTTTTCTGTGCCGAGGAATCTTCCGTGCTTTTATTTCCAAAATCTTTTAAGGCTGATTCGTGTGGCTCGTCGAGTATTGGGGACTCGTGGTGATTTTCTTCTTCCGTGTTCTGGGCTGTGATGCTCTTCTCCAGGTGCTGAACGCTGATGACCGTCTCAGTGTCCGAATCCGACTGCTGACTCGCCCCGAACGAGATTTCGGAAAGGTTGTCCTGGTAAGCGATGGATGAGGTGAAGCTCCCAGAGAGGGCGAGTCTCTTACGGGATCGCTTCTCGCTCTGACGTTTCCTCCGGAGAGCCGCCATCTTGTCTCCTCTGTTCAGGCCGAGCCGATCGTCCCACCAACGCCTCCAGCCTCCTTCCCATGATGCACTCAGACGGTGGCTCAGGTCGTCCCGAAAGTCCTCGTCTCGCACACTCGGAGGAGGAGTGAGGCTGAGAGGGGGCAGGTACGTCACACCATGAACGAGCGTCGTCCGAGTCTTTAATATGTCAGTCAATTTACTCCTCAAGCTTCGGTATTTATCCTGGTCCAGTTTGTCCCGTTTACGTCTATTAAACGTTATAACTGTGCTGCTTTTGATCTGTTTGTGATCCAGTTGTGGTTTTTGAGACGTAGTAAAAAGTGGATCCAGCCACTTTTTCCATTTCATCGTTAGATCACTCGCTGGACCAGAAGGGTCGATGTTTCGGGTTTCTTCATCAGGATCTGGAGTCGTGGATCTCGGGACTGAGGTTCGATCGGACTGCTCGATATGTTTTAGCGTCTGGTAGAAGATGTCTCCCGACTCTGTGAGCTGGAACACACACAGAAACTTGTCGCGCTGCACCGCGGCAAGACCTGAGAAACAAAAACACACAAATTATTAGTGAGAAGGATCTGATGATCGTTTATCGATTTAAACAATAATTGACCGTGCAGTTCTGTGGATGTTCCAAACTCTACCAAAACCCTGAGATTCATTATGACATGTCACTTTAAATAAAGTGCACATTTCTGAATTTTGTTGTACCGCTACTCAGGACTCTCTCACGCTTTCATTCATACATTTAAAATCCATAAGTTTCAGTGTGCACGAGTTCATCAGGACTACGATTATGACATGATGATTTGATCCCTCTTGAACCAGTTAGAATTTCAGCCA
The DNA here is from genome assembly GCA_028566735.1 of Ammoglanis amapaensis. Lineage (NCBI taxonomy): Eukaryota > Metazoa > Chordata > Actinopteri > Siluriformes > Trichomycteridae > Ammoglanis > Ammoglanis amapaensis. The sequence continues at coordinate 24,412 of JAOUQU010000015.1, read as the reverse complement.
TTTCAGAAAGCTGAATATAAAGCTGTTATATTACCTGTCGCGGGCACTGCCAGCCTCTGCTCTGCCATGCTGTGCTTGTGGGGAACCAGCCAAACCATCAGGCTCTCACTGGGACTACAGAGCTTCTGCACGGAGCCCTCAGCCTGGCACGGAAACTCCCTACCACCTTTAACACACACACACACACACACACACACACACACACACACACACACACACACACACACACACACACACACACAC
>JAOUQU010000013.1:3792714-3802757 GCA_028566735.1 Ammoglanis amapaensis | reverse complement strand
CACACACACACACACACACACACACACACACACACACACACACACACACACACACACACACACACACACATTTACAGTATACATTTTCATGTAAAAACATGACGCCAGTGTTCAATAGAAAAAAATAAATGTATTCATGTATTCCATGCCATTCTGATGATTTACATACATTACAAGCTCACTGATTGTCGATGTGCGATTGCTAGATGCTCATGTAGTATGGCGTGTCCAGCCATCTAAACAACTTAAGTCATTTAGTATGAATAAAAGATAATAAACATTGGGATAAAAGCATATCTGTTAAATGCCAGAATTGTACGACTCAAAAATTTGCAATCTGGCATTTATTAGTTTTCAACTGCCAGCAAAAGGTTTTTGATTCTTGGTTAAGTGTTAAAATATTTTGTCATATTCTAACAGCCTCAGTTACTCAGATCAAATGGTAGTCAAGCTTATAGTTTCAGGCCTAGTCTGAAAGGTTATTATACTAGACTACTTTTTCTTTAGAGAGAGGACAGAACAGTAAAATAACCCAGACTACCAAGTGCCATGTGTTGGTGGAAAATTGTTAATAAAAGCCTCAGCACTATTAGAGCTACCGGTTTGAAAAACAACAGCCTAATAAGCACTGGAGTCTGTCGAGGTTAAAAAGGTACTGCTTATAATTCTGTACCTGTCTTTTACTTTTCTATAATGTCACTTTCCCCTTATCTTCCAAATGCTAATGTCAGAAATAATGGTGTCTAACTTCTGAGAAAGACTCAGTGCGGTCTTTTCTTGCTAAACATACCACCTTGCTGGATATAATTACATATGCTGGTCTGCTAGGCTTAATCATATTTGATTTTCATAGGCTCGGCTATTGTCTCCTATTTCTGCCCTCTTATGTCACTCACCGTGATAATGTATGCAGATCAGCCGGGAAGGAATAACAACGAATACAAATGCAGAAGATGTGGCTGGATGTGGGCGCCGCTATCTCTAATGGTGGCCTGATTCGTTTAGGAATGATTACTCTGCCGCCAATGAGTAATTCCCTCAGGGTGTGATTGTGTCGGATGAAGAGGTAAAAAAGAGGGGGGGGGGACTAAATTGAAAGGCATCATTAATAGATTCAGATCATTATAAACAGCATCCTTAAAGAGCATAGACTGAGGAAGGGTGCATGGAACTGGCACCCAATTTGTCCCTACTTTGTTCTAGTAATAAGATTCAGGGCTCCCCTGTGCTGTGGATGAGATAATTAACTCCCCAAGATACACTTCTGGAGGGGGGTTCTTTCTTTTTGATTTATTGTGCAAAGAGGGCCGATCTTGGTCATCTTTTTAATTGGGCAGTTACATGAATTGCATGATATACAATTTATTTGTTACATTAGACCAGCTAGGCACTTGAGGTAAGATGAAAGTAACCGTGTGTGTGTGTGTGTGTGTGTGTGTGTGTGTGTGTGTGTGTCGGAGAGGGGGGTATTTAGATTCAAACATGTAAAAGATATTACTTTTACTTCTAAAATCCTAATGGTTTGAATGGGTTATAAAACGTAGAATGCAATCTTATGTAAAACAATTTTTAAATAATTTATTTTACTTATCATTTACTTATCATTTATTTATCATTGTTGGACATCTCTTACAACATTAATTGCCATAAATTTCAACATTTTGGTGTGTTTAGCTACATCTTGGATTGCACAGTGGCTGTTTAGATAGTTGCTTTTGTTAAAATCCCAAAACCATCAAAATATATTAAATGCATAATACAAAATTAAGATGTTATTTTAAATATAATATATATATATATATAATATATTATTTTGATATAATTAAGATAATATATTAAAATATTAATAATAATAATAATAATAATAAAGATATTATAAGACATGTCACGATTTTCACCTCGTCTCAGATGGAATCAATGAGCCAGCAGAGGTCATCGTTGCATTTATCATGAGGTTTCCTTAAGCATCCTGCCCTTGAAGTACAACCTAATGGTTCGCTCAGCCTGCGAATGTCAGCTCTGGTGTGTGTGTGTGTGTGTGTGTGTGTGTGTGTGTGTGTTTTACCATTGTACCTCCTGAGCTTCTTGTACAGAGTATTTTTGATCACTTGATCAGGACCAAAATATTTGAAAATAAGCAAATTGTCTCCACGACCAACTATGTAGGATATATCTCCAGATCTTTCATTGACTTCTTGATCTTTCACTTTAGCTTACATGTAAATTATGCTCTTCTCTTCTATTTCAGTTCTGCAGAAACATGTAAACATTTTCGAAGTGGAAGAACTAAAGACTTAAACCATCACCACTGTATAAAGAAGGCACATTTCTCCAAACACCTTCTTCCTCCTTGCAGGCCTTTCAGATCATGGAGGGCCAGCGAGATTCACAGAGGACTTTCTGGGTAAAATATTCAGGAGCTTTTAGAATCCTTTTGTGTGTTGAGTTGTTGTTGCTGACCCATACAGCATGCAATGGACAGACGCTCACTACTTTTCACCCTGAGAAGCGAGAATGGTCGTTCAATCATATGACGGTCCACCAAACTACTGGAGCAATTTATATCGGTGCTGTGAACCGTGTCTACAAGCTCTCAGGGAACCTCACTCTCCTGGTGTCGCATGATACTGGTCCAGAAGATGACAACAAGGCCTGCTACCCTCCACTTATAGTCCAGCCCTGTTCTGAACCCTTAGTCTCCACCAACAATGTCAACAAACTTCTTCTTATTGATTACTCGCAGAACAGGTTGCTGGCTTGTGGGAGTCTCTATCAAGGTGTATGCAAACTGCTTCGACTAGATGATCTTTTTATATTGGTGGAGCCTTCACACAAGAAAGAGCATTATCTGTCCAGTGTCAATGAAACAGGCACTATGTATGGCGTTATTGTGCCTTCCCAAGGTAAAGATGGAACACTATTCATTGGCACAGCTGTAGATGGAAAGCAAGACTATTTCCCGACCATCTCGAGCCGCAAACTCCCACGTGACCCCGAGTCCTCGGCCATGCTTGACTACGAACTACACACTGACTTTGTCTCTTCGCTCATTAAGATTCCTTCAGACACTTTAGCACTGGTCTCCCATTTCGACATTTACTACATCTATGGCTTTTCCAGCGGGAATTTTGTTTACTTCTTGACTGTGCAGCCTGAGACTCCTGAAAATGGCATGGCCTCCAGCGGTTCCTCCAACGACCTCTTTTATGTCTCACGCATCGTTCGTCTCTGCAAGGATGACCACAAATTTCACTCATATGTCTCACTGCCGATCGGATGCGTACGCAACGGTGTGGAGTACCGTCTACTGCAGGCCGCCTACCTGGCTAAACCAGGAAGGGTTCTTGCAAGCTCACTTAATATCAGCGCCACAGACGATGTCCTTTTTGCAATTTTCTCTAAAGGCCAGAAACAGTACAACCGCCCACCTGATGATTCCGCCTTGTGTGTCTTCACCATCAAAGACATCAATGCTCGCATCAAGGAACGATTGCAGTCCTGCTACCAAGGAGAAGGAAATCTAGAGCTCAACTGGTTGTTGGGGAAGGATGTTCAGTGCACCAAAGCGGTAAGATTATCATTTTGCACTTTGCAGATAAATATATTTTAAACTTTGTATTCATTTTATATGTAGTGTGATTGTAAACTTTGGTTTGAGGTCACAATCCAAAAGCTATCTGGCTTACAATTTTAACTTTTAATCACAATATTGTGTTTTTGTTAATGCAGGAACATGTAAATCCATCCGTTTTATTTACTTTTTTAGCTGCTCGGTTGCGGGGATGGTGCAGTTTTACTTTTTTACTCTGACGCTTTTATCTGATATTGAATCTTTGCAGATCAGGTAAAACCTAATGACCACAGTTCTAATATTCATACAGTTTATTTGTATTGTACGTGTATGCTTATGAACAACTTGTCAGCTAATGGTGTTCTGATATCATGGAACCTTTCCAAATCTTTGGATACAATCATGGAAAACATTTCGACCAACACTCTAACAAAGATTACTTGATACGGGTGGTCCATGTAATGATCAAGTGTCTGATGAATTGGAGATGTGGTTCAGGGTAAATAAGGGTTAAGGTGTCGTGGTGGCTTAGTAGCTAGCACTGGCGTCCCAGAGCGTTATATATAATGACTGTCTGAATGAAACTTGATTAGTTTCTGTCATGTAATGCTAAATTGTTTTGGCCAGACACTATAATTGAAGTAGCGAGTGTTACAACCAAAGATCCACTTACTGCTGGTGGTCTGCTACCAGATTGTTAGTCGCTCAAGACTAAAAATAGGAGGATTTAAAATAATTAATGTCGCTACATTAAAAGATTATCAGTCATAGTACTTCTTTAATTCTTGTTCATGATAATATATGCTGATAATGAGAACTGGACACTGGCTTGAAGAAAATCAGAGTTTGTGGTACCAGGATGGTTTGTAGATCAAGCCACAATACAATGCACAGAATTCCAGGTACCAGTACACGTCTCTATGTTTGAATATTCTAGACGTAGAGCTGGTGTTTTGGCCTTATCGGTATAAGCAATAACCATGCCTAATGGTTAGAAGGTTGCTGGGTCAAGTTCCATCATCGGTTGTTGCTGTTGTTGGACCTTTGAGCAAGAAACTCAAGACTTAATTGCTCAGTCTGTGCACAGTTACGTTAATCGTTTTGAATAAATGTCTCTGCTAAATGGTGACAATGTAAATGTACTATTTCACTTCTACATGAATTCACGCTCTGTGGCATGTTCACATGGTCTAGGGAGTTTGGTTTGCTTTTATTACATTCTGTGCCTTAAAACACTGAGATAAATTGTCTTTGTTAGGGATCACACTTAACTCGAGGTGACTGGATGACAGACAAATAACAGATGAACTACTGAATTCATCCCAGCATGTAATATAGAATCAGATTATTTCTGCAATTAAGTAATTGGCATACGAGCCGATAGAATGAATAGTCATTAAAATCCGTGTGAATATGGTAACCACTTAAATGAGTTTATTTTTCTTGGCAAGTATTCAAGCAGCGACATTTTTCTCTCTCCGTATAAAAATAATCAGTGCCTTCTTGTAAGACATGAAGAGATATGTTGCCTTCGAGCAAGATTTCTCAGTATGCAGAATGTATTGTATGGGAACTGCAGGCATGTTTTTATTAGACATGTGATCCAATTTAGGTTTAATTATTATTTTATTTAACTATCATTTAAAAAAAATACTTCCAACCTTTAAGAAATTTTGCTATATCTTAGCACACTGATAAAATATCAAATTAGATGTTTTAAAATATTCTTTTTATTACTGTGACACACACTGGAATGAGTCCCCCACATTTTAATCCAATCTGTGCACATAAACACACACTAGTGAGCACACGCTAGGGGCAGTAATGTGCCCACATGCCTGGAACGGTGGGCAGCCCTAGCCAAAGTGTCAGACCCTAGCCAGACGTTAGGTGTCAGTCTAATAACTGGCAACCTTCCGATCGTAAGTTTAGTTCTCTAGACACGAGGCCACACAACCCTGCAAAATGTACATAAAACACTGAACTTTTCTTAATTATTGTTTAAAAAGCATTAATCATATTCTTCATAAAAGTGCTGAGATTCTTTGTTCATTGCTTTAATACAGAATATTAATATGTTAACTGTTGTTCATATAGTTTTGTCACTTTTACCATGTCAAATCAAACAATTGTTGAAGGAGGCACTTTGAAAAGCTCAGTAACAGACTGGGTCAGAGTACAGTGTGGTGAACTTTTATTTTAGGAAGTAAGCTAAGCACTTCCTGAGGAGAAGAAGCTTATGGATCCCAAGGTCTAAATTTCTGCAGTACTACTGGACCTAATGAAGATTGGAATGGTCTATCTGCTTTTCTGGCACAAACATTATGATCACTTTCCTAAAAAAGTTGGTCCCAATGTTGTTTCCACTTTTACTGCCAGAACAGCCCTGTCACTGCCATGCACTCTGTCTTCTTACAACATTTTTTTCAGTACTAGCGTTAGCCTCAAAACAATCTGAGATGTAGTAACTCGTCTGTTGAACCAAACCACACGAGCTAGTCTTTGCTTCCCATATCCATCAGTCGTAGCCACCCATGAACATGTCGTCGGCTTACCACTGTTTCTGATTTCACTTATATCACTTTTGACACATGCTGACCACTGCAGTGTGGAAACGCTTTATAATGGTGGCAGTTTTGGAGACAAGTCGACTAATCTTCCCAATTCATATTTGCCAAATTTGCTCATATACATACTCTGGTCTCTTTTTACCTTCCTTCGAACATCAGATATGGTTTGATCTTCTGCTTAATATATCACCTACTAATGAGTGTTATGATGAAGAGATGGTTAGTGGAGTCTAGTTATTAGACTGGTGTTTGTACTTAACTGGCTTGAGTTTGGATTGTGAATTCTCAGTTAGTATGAATAATGAATAATGAATACAATAAAAAACTCTTTACATTGCACATTTATAGACTTTAGCTAACAGTAGGTGTACATCTGGACTGTGTCGGGTACCTTAGACTTATTTTAGGGATTAAGAAATGGGAAATAATTAACAAATACAAACAAAAACAATCATATGTGGTTATGTTTATGATGAGCTAAAAGAAGAAACTGTCTTTTCTGTGTGGGATGTGAGATGAACTAGCGATCAATAGGTTGGTGAAGGTGTCCTTTATGGAAGGTGATACTTATTTGCACCAATTATATAGTCGAGATGCTTTTATCATGCTATTGTTATTTGTTTAGTTTACTTATAATTCAAATGACATTTTCCCAGAAGCACTTTGTGAATTTCCCTCTATGAGATCAGTTCATATCTGTGGTTTCCTAAAGTCTCTTTAAAATACAAAACATCACATTTCATTCTTTAGCCAATTTCTGCTCAGTTGTTTTTCATTTTAAACCACGAAGTCTGCCGTCACTGCTGTAAAGATGTGCTTTATAAAAAATGCCTTTGTCAATACCCACTCAAGTAATCTATAGATTTTAATGGCTCGGACAGGCAGCATATTTAATTATTCCCACAGGGGGCCGTCAAAGCTTCTTTAGATCAGTCCTGGTGGTTTGTAAATATCAATTCCTTCAGCAGACATATTTCAGAATAGACCACAAATACAAATATTACCTCGATAATGTGGCACAACCTTCTCTAAACGTGAATTATTCGAGATGTATCTTGCTATTTTTTAGATATATTTTAATGGCAGCCGTTTGTGGCTGTTATGCTGACCCCACTCCAGATCTGTCCTAGTATCAGTAGTGAGACACATAATGGTCTTGTAATCAGATCAGCTAAAACTATTGTAAACAGATTAACTAAAATAATAAGTGTGGCTTGGTTTCTTGTTTCAAATATTGTGTGTATAAGTGTTTCAATTGTTTATTCCACTGAATCAACTGTGTTGGTACTCATTATACATCATATCCTGTGTAAAAGAACATTAAAGGAAAATAATGGAGTAAGGCTGCAGGTGGGAATTACGTAAAGACACCAGATTACCGGTAAAGGTAACCCAGTAATTACCTGTGTATTGTGTGCAGAAGAGTCATATTTGGCATTGATACTTACTTTATTTAAAAGCTTTTAAAAGCTATTTTCAATTTCTTTTCTTTCTCCAATTTTGTGTGCACAACACCATTCTAAAACACTCCTAAAATTTATACAGTTCACAATGTGACTCTAGATACTTCTATTTGTGCATTTTGGTAAGTGTTTTGAATTGCAACCTGGTGGCTCAGTCTGTGTGTGTGTGTGTGTGTGTGTGCATGTTTTCTGGTGCCTGTGCAGAACTCTTGGGTAAACAAGGGTCCTATTAAGGTGGTCGGCGAAGGTGTGAGCAGGAATCCATCCACCCAGCGAAAGACTAAAAAGAATTGACTAAAAGTTTGCGATTTATTATATATATACATCTAAAGTATGAGTTAGTAATATAGCTAGATCCATTCTTTAGCAATGGCATCGTATGTTGTATTATGTCTGAAATTGTTGCAGTATTTGTTTGTGATGTTGACATTAGGGGCGCATTGTCCAATAGGCATGAAGGATAAAGTGAGGATGAACCAGCAACTTTCTCATGACAAGTCTAGTACCTTAATTGCTCCAACTGAATTAAAACAATAGATAGTGAAAATGATGGATATGTTATTTGCAGATTTGCATCTATTGGTCACTAATCTTTGTCATTAAAACATTCCGGCTCTAATAATAACCAATAGATGGATTGCATGTGTCTATACAACTTAGACTTACAGGTGCTGTACATTCTACATTCTACACACTTAAACAGTGAGATGTGAATGTTCTACCTCTGAATGAACACAAACACACATGCTTGTGTAACCCTCACACACCTTTAAAACAAGCTCTCTGGTTCTTCTACTATAATAAAACTCGGGTACACGAAGACACTTAAGCTCCAAGTGTTTAAATTCTCCTATGAGAATCGCTTCTGCTGTTTTGGGAATATAAATAAAATAAATGTCGGTATGAAGAGCCTGCATACGTTTATACCCCTCCACACATTATTGCCTTCCTTGGGACTTGCTTGCTGGGATACAATAAAGTTTTATAGCCTGTAGCTGGAAAGTCTAATGTAGGTGAAGGATGTATAGTGCAGATGATAAACAGTGTACTCACACTGGCTCGCTCCTCCCTCTTATTTGTAGTGGCACTCTGAGGTCGTTGTCATTGGTATGGTGTGGGATGACCATGATGCTGGCATTGAGAACTGTAACCGTCTCGGAATGAATACTAATTCCCGGTCTTAATTTGTTTAGCATGAAAAATGTTCCATTATTTCTACATGCAGCTTTATCCGGATCACGCCAGCACGGTGGTTCTGTGGGTATCATTGTCGTTTGTGGGTTCTATTCTCAGGTGGAGCAGTGTGGGTATTTTCTGTGTATATTTTTACCTTGTGTTTATGTGGGTATACTACGTGAATAAGGTGAATTGAGGATCATTGATTTGTGTAGAGATTATTATTGTTACTTTCTATGCGTTTCAATTTTGTGTCTTGCATTTTTCTAAGCTTCTTATCCAAACAGGGAATTCTAGATCTAATCTGAGCTCTCACTGGGCACTATCGACATAAACATCCTGGGCAGGGTGCCAGGCCATTATGAAGCACCAATACAAACAGGTGTATTAAATAAAGTAATGCTTTCAGCTTTGTCCCTCTGTGTACAAAGATCCTTAATGGGTTTGGTGTGGAACAATGTACAATGTGCCAATCCAGCCAACAATACTTGGGTCACACATACTTGGTTCAAAGCCCTTTACAGGTAGATAGATATAAACACATCTTTTTAGCAGACGGTGCACTATAGTGCTTCGGTCAAGCTTGTTTTTGTTTTGTTGATTCTGGGTTTCTGGTATTGCTGAGCCCTTAAGCCATGTCCTCAACTCCGGCAGCTCCATGGACACTGGAGTACACAGTTGCGTAGCCTGTAGACTGGCCCCAACTTGCTTGTAAATGCTAAAAAGATGTTGCATTGAACTGTACACTTGTATATCTGTAAATGACATAATGACTTGTATAATGTGTAAATATTACCAGAAGAAGTCTGGTGTTCATTGCAAAGTATCGAAACATTGCAAACCAACCACGGACATCAGTTTATTGTAAATCTTTTCCATATAGATGTTTGCAGTAATAAGTCAAATTTTCCATTCATACAAATCTGTAAAACACTGGATCGATTGTCCACTGGCTTTTGTTGGTATAGTGTGTAGAAACCATAGTTTGCATTATTCCTAGCAGGTAGTCTAGGGTGCTTGACTGTTTAAAGGATTTAGGGACCTAGGTTAGATCATGCAAGGTTTCATCTAGGAACTTGCAAGACTAGCAAGCATCAGAATAAACCGTTCTAAACGTGATAGAAGGTGTGATTTAGATTTAGGGCTGTCCACGACCAAGGATTTTGTTGGTGGACCAGTGGTCATTATTTACTTCAACTAATCGACTAATAGTCGACTAAAAATATCATTTAGACCGGGATACATATTAGTGAAGTTTTACCT
>JAOUQU010000013.1:3746127-3763399 GCA_028566735.1 Ammoglanis amapaensis | reverse complement strand
CACACACACACACACACACACACACACACACACACACACACACACACACACACACACACACACACACACATATATATGATCTCGATGAAGCAGCACAACTGGGCTGGAGTCGTGTACTTTGCTCAGATGGGAAACTATCAGATATTAAGAACATGCCAGATGAAAACAGCTTCAATAAAGTTTCATCACAATTTAAGATCAATAACAGGAACCAAGCATTGTAACCATGGAAACCATACTTTCGATTCATTACAAAAAATAATAAACAACATAATTAGTAATGTACTAACAATTACTAATTCATTAATGTAATGATTTATTTTGGAACGAATGATTAGGCGTGATGGTGAATGAATTTGTCCATTTTTATTTTCATTGGATTTGGCTCATTTGGTTCTTTTTTTATAAAATAATAAATAAATAATTTACTTAGTTGCTTTTCGTTTAAAGTCATAAATTAAACCAACACGACACTTTATGATCCAGCCAGGCTTCCGATATCATCAATGATGTCACCCTGGCTTAAAGAAGCAAGTCTCGCACATATTATTGCAGTTACGATGCTAAAAAGCACAAGTGAGCCAACGGCTTAATCATGTGCCGGACCGGAGTTACAGAGTCCCTGCACACCTGTGTTTACATTAGACCGGTCATTCAATGCAAAATGGCCACAGCTGTAACTTGGTTATCTAAGACCTTTTAACACCTGAGGTTGTGGGGTTTGTTATCCATGTTTCGAGTCACTCAGTTTCTTCTGAGAGAGAAGGTCGTGCTTTGCAGAATCGCACATTTGATTTTTGCCTTTTTATATTTCATTACTCTGCTATTTTCTCTTCTCAGGGACAGATGGCTATTCATACCGGGACTTTCAGTGTCGTTGGATGCTTTGAACGGAAGATCGAGGGATATCAGCTGCTCGTGGGTAGGGTATGTTGTGCATTTGAATTTGTACCCCCTGTGGATTACGCAGCACCCACTGTTTAAAATGACCCAAGGCCATTTTTATATAAACTCACATCCTGTGATCCTTGTTTTTATTCAATATTCTGTCTTTATGATTCCTAAAAGGTGCACATTCTTTCTAATAAATAAACTAGGAGCTCTACTCATTGGTCCAACACCCACTCATCCCGTATAAAAATATCAGAAATGCTCTGATGTCCACTTACCCCCCATCTCTGCTAGGTGCTATTGATCATCCAGTTGAGATTGTATCCTATTGGATCAGAATATTTAAGCATTACATGTATAGTATACAGTCTGAACACCAGAGGGTTACAAGTGTTGCTCAAGAGCATCCGCAGCAGCTTGGCAGTGGTAGGAATTGGCCTTCTGATTACTAGTGAAGTACCTTGACCACTAAGCTGTGAGTTGCCTTGGATATGAGGAACCTCTTCTGGCATCCAATCCAACAGGTGGGTCAATCATCAGCACATCATGTTGGTTTCCGAATGCTAGTAGAATAGCTGAGATTTAAACTCATGATTAATTCTTGACAGTGTAAATCTAAGAGTAAGATGAAGCTTATTCAATAATATTACATTCACATAGCTCAGATATGTATCTAATAATGCTTAGCATTGATAAAATAAGTATTTTTGCACATTAGACTAAAACTGAAAAATGGGAAATGACATCTGATGATGATATCTGATATCCTGTAGATTATATTGTATAATTTTGTAGCACAAGAACCTTTACAAAATACTTTCCAATCAACATAACCCTCAACCTTTTGCCAGACTTGAAAACCTACAGTATCTCCATGTGTTATGAAATGATCATCCAAACCATTAGTCATGTCTAAATCGTTGCTCTGGTTGCCAGATATGACAAACAAACCTGGTCCATTTGGGCATCAGTCTGTTGCTGCCTGGTACGAATTCTTGGCAACCCTGGTCCACCCCTTCCCACGCATCTCATGCTCGGAGCTGTTGCCTCCCACCTGTTCGTCTCCATCACTTTGCATCCTGGATCTTTTATTTCTTTGCTTTGCATGACTTCTGCTCTATGCTCTCTCCACCCACCGAGGCTCTCTTTCCCACGAACATATCCTCTGGGAGATTTCTGCCCTTTCTGTATAAACGCTATGCGCTTGACTGTCGAAGAACTACACAAGTGATTTTGCTCGATTCTTATATGCCTTAATTTTGTCTACTTCATTTGGTCTAACATCTATATCGAGTGGAAAATCAAGTGCTGGATTAAAAACAAATGTGCTTTATTTTTTTTATACGATTCACTCCATAATGCATGTCTTTCTGTGACCCTCTTGACCTGTAAACAGTGAACAGAGGGAAACATTTCGAGCAGCACCTCAGGGTAATTAAATTTCTCCTTTTGTAGTCGTTCTTTATATTTGCACAACACATGTCAAATTGTGAAGAGCTCAGACCGCTGTTTGCCTGCAGCTAAAATCTCTCCGTAAGACCTTTGCCTGGGTGAGCTGAGACGATTTTTTTAGATGTTTGTGTGGATTGTAGTCATTGCTGAATATATTAACACAAAATATCTTGAAGGCGATACCAGAATACCCAGGCGTTATCACGATATAGCACGGACATAAAACTACCGATATTCTGGTAGCTCTGCTTAACCTTTGACACAGTGATGCGTCCGTTTCAGGCTGATTTCATTCTGTATTACTAAATAATAATAATAATGAGTTACATTTATATAGCGCCTTTCACAATCCCAAGGTCGCTTAGCCTATACTAAATTAGTATACAGGGTGATGCTGTGCATACTATCTGTCTTCAAACATTACCGTAGGAAGTCCAGATGAGGATGCAATGCTGTACACTTTCTTCCAGCTGTGAATCATGATATTTATTATAGCAATAGCTTCTAAATCTTGGCACCTGTTAATAGGTGGAATATATTCCATATAAAGTGAACATTTTATCCTCAATGTTGAGGTAGTTTAAGAGTAGACTTAAGGACTTGAGCGTCCGATGAAGCCAAATTGTGATGGCTACAGAGCATCACCCAAACCACTCTTGTGTGGAGTTCCCATAGTGAAGTGGTCGGTATGGGATCAAACAGACCAGCTACTATAGTCCTAAATAGCTGAAAAAGTTAATTGCAGGTTTTTGATTATGGGACAGCAAATAGGAGAGTAAAAAAAAATTTTAAATTTCATCAATATGTCTAAACTTTTTACACACTGAATTATTTCTCAGCATTTTACCCAGTCCGTAAAGTAAAACACACATTTACACACACTAGTGAACACACACTAAAGAGCAATGAGTACACTCGATGCAGTGGACAGCCCTGGCTACGTTGCCCAGAGAGCAGTTAGGAATTATTTGCCTTGCTCAAAAGCACTTCAGTCCTGACCTGTCAATTTTCACAGTCGAACCTTCAACCTTCTGATCGCAAAACCCAGTTCTCTCAGATATAATTGCAGACAATTCAACTGTGAACATAAACAATAAACTAATAGTACATTTAAACCACAAGCCCCAGGAATAACAGCAAGTCAAGTATGTATTTGTAATGTATTTGTATCACATAGTTTATAAAAAAAACTATTTGTGTCATATAACAAAACATTGTGTCAAAGGCAGAGCAACCTAGAACTTGTTGAACAAGCCGCGGGCGGCAGTGGCACTGGGAAAAAAAATTCTCTTAAAAGTCGGATGCATCCTCCTTTTGTCTGGAGAATATACTGAATAAATAATTTGAATTTAAAAGTGTGGATTCTGCAAAGCTTCAATGTCCTCCGAGGAGATACATATTTTCCCATGAGTCTGCACGGGTTCTTGTTTAATGTGTCACTTATCTCAAAATTCCAAAAACATGCCCAGGAGTGCACGTGAATAAAGAGGTGAGGTTTGTTACCTTGCAATGAGATGGTTTATGGACCTGTCTTGCATCTTAATGTGTGTGATGACTAAATATAGAACAACAACACACAACAAATACGGGTGGCATGGTGGCTTAGTGGTTAGTACTTTCACCTCACAGCAAAAAGAGACCTGGGTTCGACTCCCAAGTAAAGCAACCCAGGGCTTTCTGTGTAGCATTTGCATATTCTCCTCATGGGTTTCCTTCAGGTATATTGGTTTCCTTCAACGGTCCAAAGACATGCAGTCAGATATTGAAACCTGTGTATGTGTGTATTTGTCTCTGAACACTGCAACAGGCTGGCGATCTGTTCAGGTATTTAATATATTTGTGTATTCACTGTGTGTCCCACTGTGACCCTATATAGGATTAACCGGTGGTAAAACAAGATAATGGATGGATGGAACAGCCAAAAAAATAAATAAATAAATAAACCACAGTTAAAGCACAGAATTACCGTCTGAATGCTAAATCATTACGCAGGTAAAACTATATTAGGGCACCACAGCCACTTGGAGTTTAAATTGTCTGACCTTTTTGTTAAAGAGTCTCCAGATTAATGTTCGGACAAATTGCACTAATCAAAAATAAATAGATTGTATTGTTCTTGAGAACAGATTCATTAATCATTGGCTACCGTCCTAATATTGCTCAATATCACCATGTTGGACTGCAGAATAGTTTCACAGCTCAAGCAGATGTGCAACATTTTATTATTTGTTTTAATTAGTCTGTTATTTCGTTCCCCAATTATCCTCCAACACTAGTCATATCCAATTACTGATTGTGTAATGTTTCCTCTCCACTGCTGTTGACCTCCACTCCCAACTGAGGAGAGCCATGACTAACACACACTCCCTCCGACTCAGGTAATAGACGACTCCATCTGTTCACCTAAACATAATGTGTACCTATGTGAATTAGCTTATTCACACTCTAGTCCAATCATCCAGCTTTTTTTTTTTTTGCTGGCACCAGCCATTAGCCAAATAAGACCACAATGCACCACTTGTGAGGAATCCTCTTCAGTACACTCTCTATGAATGAGCCAATCATTGTTTATATAGGTGTTTTATAGCTACACACTTTTTTATAATGTAATACGAGTAATCGAACTAATTACTGTTGTTACAATGCCTTTCCATTACCGACAATAACACGTCTTACTTAATAAAAAGAAACCTCAACTACATACGTAGGCAGACTGTTTCTTGAGCAATTGTGGGTTAAGGCCCTTTCTCAAGGACCCCATAGTGATGGCTTGTTGGTAGAAGGTCTTGAACTGGAAACGTGGTGTCCTTTAGACAAATACTCTTGGTACATTACTTGACAAGTATAAATTGATATTAGATGTTTGATGGACAGCTGCAGCTTGTTTAATTTAAATAGGCATTAAAAGTGTTGAAATATTTGTGCTTTATTGTTACATTATTAGGAACAGCATTTCTTATAACTGCGTATTATAAATATTAAATCTGTTCAATGCCTTGTCTTACATTGTCCCGCAATAATAAAGTACCGTGGAAATTACTTTGGGGTGGTTGTGATTCAGAAAGTAACACAATAATTACTTTCAATGGTAATTACATGGTTTTATAATACAGTAATTTAGTTCCTTACTTAGTACTTTTTTGATGTAACTTGCACAACAAAACGCCAACAAAACACGTTCAAAATTCATTGATAATTGAGGCCAGAGATTCAAAATTCATTGATAATTCCAGGACGATGATCGGATAAGTTGGTGTTTTGGTGAGTCTCTGCTATTGGCAAGCTGGGTGTCTATACAGACATTATTGGCTATGGAATATATGAAAGGCTCTTTTCCATGAACTCTCGTTATACAGTAACAATAAAATCACATACATTTTATAAACAGTTAAATCAAATTCATGTTTAATCTCACTTTTTAATATTGTTCATCACAGAAAACAAAAAACTAAAAAATAACATTTACACAAATTAAATTACTACTAATTCGGCTGACAGTGTAGCCTAGTGGGTAGAGCGTTGGGCTGGGAACCCAAAGGTTGGGGGTTCAAATCCCGGCTCTGCTACACTCCACTACACTGTTGGGTCCTTGAGCTGCTCCAGGGGTGTTGTACTGACCCTGTGCTCTGACCCCCAACTTCCAGACAAGTTGGGATATGCCAAGAGAAACATTTCATTGTGCTGTAGATTTGTATATGTGTATTGACAAATAAAATTTGAAATTTTGAAATTTTTAGTAATTACAGAACCATTTAAAGTGCATTAAACAACATGACAAAATTACTAATTAAATAATTATTTTATTATTACCAGATTTGTCATAAAACTTTTGAAAATGTATCAGGCGTTAATTTATCTGCAGGTTTGTTTACATGCACCTGCAGGAATCAGTTCATTACCAGAGTTTGTAAATTTGCTCCCATTCATGTATTTTATATTTAAATGATGATGTTTACCTCCTGCTGTAGGTCTCACAAGTTCATCAAAAGTACTTATGTTTGTTTAATGGGACCAGCTGGATATTAGGACTAAAACAATCGCGACCCGATGTTGTCGGGAATCGTCTGTACAACTATATGACATGAAACAAAGAAGCAATGAGGCTCAATACACAACAGAACGGCAAGACAAACTTATTTTTTATTTGGTGTTTTGGAGGTTTTGGAGTTTTGGAAACAAGCTCTTCATATGGTGGTACAATGTCTCTGTGTTATATTATTATACTTATGAATATAGATTAGGGGCTTGTATTCATTTTAGCACTTGACTTGCATTATAGAAGGATTGCATAATATATCAACCACCTGTCAGTCATTACTACATAATGTTATCCATAATCATGTATAACTTATGGTGGTACATTATCAGAAAAAAGCAATTGAGCTCATTGCATTTCTGTGTGGAAAAGCCCCATTATGTCCAAGCACTTCCAGAAGTTCTGAATATGGTAAGCTACAGTAGTAAAATAAATGCCCTTTGAGTGTGCTGTGGATATTGACTAAGCATCGGAGTGGTTTATGCCACACACAAACTTACCACAAGTGGCATTTAAGAGATGGAGTAATGGAACTCAGATTGGGCTAAGACTTGAAAGGAAGTAATAGGGCAGGTGCTGACGTGAAAATGACCTTAAAAAAAAGAACAGAAAGGGCATGGTGTTGGTGACATTTTAAAAGCTAAGAGAGTACAGTACTTTGGTTTAAGAGGTGAAGGATGCCCGAGTGCTCGGGACATGAAGACTTTAAAACTAATGGATTTGTAGCATCTGCAAACCTCACATGGACTCTTGGGTTCATTTAGTCAACAGAATAGAAAAATAAATAAAAGCAAACATAAAAGAAAAACTTTTGGCCTCTTGGCATGTACTTGTTTTGCCACCCTATGCGCGACAGGCTGACCCGCTGAAACTAATCAAAACTGGCCTATAGGGAAGAAACAAAAAGCAAAATCATAAGGCCAAACAATGTTATCAACAGATTAGCACGAACTACAAACAAGAAAATGAATGGTGACTTACAGGGTCATTCTAGGTTGACATTTGCCACAGTGAGGAAACATGTAGGGCTACTAAGTAAAGAGATCAGATCCACTCTAATGTGCCTCTCTACTCTGTAACTCACTTTGGCATTGAGCTAAACCACAGTACGACACGGGTAACCCCACTGAAACCAGAATCTCCCACGGACTAAACTTAAAGCATCAGGGTTCACCAACCTTCCTCTCCAGATGAGTTGTCCAGCTCCTTTGTAGGGCCTGCTTGTCTTTTCCTCCCACAGTCAAAAAACATGCAGCCAGTGCATATTTATAGCTGAAGTTACGATCGTTGAATTTAAGATCAAATTGGGAGAGAAGATTGGCAAAATGCAAAACATGCAAGTTGTAGCGCATAAAAATTGACGTAACTAATGTGATAAACTGGTAACCTGCCTGGAGTATTTGCTACAATTTACTGGATAAAACAGACCATGTCTAAATAAATAATTAAAAGAATAAATGTATTGTGGGTCTGATATTGGTGCAGCTTTGCTAATATTACTGCAGAAATCTACATCACCTACAAGATGTTTTACGTTACATGATTTGTTTTGGTTATTTCATTGGATCTTTGATGTTTTATTCTCCTCTTTATATCGCTTTACTAATACAGCATCACCTCACTGGCAACACACAACCTTTCCCCATCTTTGATGTGTAATGGCTAAATGAAAGTGCAGCTCTTTCAGGATTGTATTTAATGATAGTATTTTGGTGAGCACATTTATTACAAGGTACGGACATTTAAAAAAGTTAATTTGTGACCCAGCCTGTGAAAACCCAGATAAAGTCATTCTTCTGGTGATTTTCTGTGTTATGCACAAAGTAATTCTGCACAATTTAAAGCATATTTTCATAAAATTTGGCCTAGATCTCTTTTATACTGACCAAATTTATTTCAAAGCAATATCAAAGATTTGGCAAATCATGGACTCGTTGCAAGCATGAAATCATAGGAATCATAAGAAAAATAAGTTTTAGAAAAACTTCCATTTAAAACCAAACATATTTTCAACACTAATAATTTTCCTGACCGTATGTCACATACCAAATGAAAGCGAAAATGTCCAATTTCAAATGATTTATGACACATAAACCAAGTGCTACCCAGCTAAAGCTAAACATTTTCTATTTTGTCTTGAACTGAAATGATTGTGAAGAGTTTGCAATAATGTTAAGGTCTGTATCCATATTTTAATGAAAAGAAAAGACGTTCCTAAACCCAATAACACCCAAATCATCAGTGGTTTTTGCACATAAAGCATTATAAAAGACATTAGAAATCAATGTTTACGAATGTAAATGGGAACACAGGGTGAATAAAATCACCAATCATCACAATTTATCATGTTAGAAATCAAAATTTCAAAAATCCAATCCTAAAACCTCAGTGTATGAACGATCATTTAATGCAATAATGTCAAATCGCATCATTTTGTCTTTTTTTTTTTCTTTTCGACATTTATTTTGATGCTATTTATCTCATAATTCGATCTGGTAATTTTAACTCATGTTCCATAGGCAGGGTCACATACTGTATGTGCAATTCTATTATTTACAGATTGGGATTATTAACAGAACTATACTGTACAAATATTTCAAATCTGATGTTTTCACCTGATTCAGGGTGTTTGTTTGATGTTATGTTAAATCACGCTAGAGCACTAACACTGGGATGTGGTTTTCAAACCTCAGCAGTACGATAAGCCAAATGGGTCATGTGACTTGTCTTATTGTTTTACTGGAAGATCTCATCCGCCACAGGAAAGAGAATCAGCATGTTTGGATGTACATGAACTGTAAGGATGGATTCATAACAAAATCTCTCCACATAGATATTGCTGTGTTTATTAGAAAAGAAGAACAAACAACCTAGCCATTAGAAGTACCAAGCACCCGAAACAATGTGGTAAATGTTTAGGTTAGGAATTGCTGCTTCTTCTTTTAAAATGTGCAGTACAAATTAAATTAGAAAACATTTTTAAATTAGCCTTTTATTCAGAAAGAACCATTTCAAACATTTTTGTCAATGATTAGAAGCACAAATATTTTCAAAATATTGTGGACGTATTAAGCATCCAATCACCTGTGACAGACTAAAATGTTGTTTTATGCTAATGTAATTTAATTTGACGAACATGTCGCTTTTTTTCCTTCACACACACACACACACACACACACACACACACACACACACACACACACACACGAGTATATGAGTGTAAATGAAATACTTGAACGTGTGGATTAGGACATGTGGTAGATGTGTCTACAGACTTTTGCCCATGTTGTGTCTGTTTTAATTATTTTATTTTATCTTAGTCTTTTTCACCAATACTATCATTTAAAACAGAAATTAAATAATATGTGATTATCATTTAGTGATAATATGCCACTGGACTAATATTATATGT
The DNA here is from genome assembly GCA_028566735.1 of Ammoglanis amapaensis. Taxonomy (NCBI): domain Eukaryota; kingdom Metazoa; phylum Chordata; class Actinopteri; order Siluriformes; family Trichomycteridae; genus Ammoglanis; species Ammoglanis amapaensis. Next base: position 3,753,608 of record JAOUQU010000013.1, on the reverse strand, counting down.
GTAATTATGTTTGCTTAGTTCCAGCAGTGTAGCTCCACTTCATTTCATTTCCTTAATTAAAGTTTATTAGCAATTAAATCATAAAATAATTGCCACCAAGCCAAGTGAGAGCAAACTGGTTACCGAGTCTTTTTCTCACAGCGCTCACAGAGTTTGGTGGTTACTGCTGCCTCTACACAACAAGTAGGTCCTGGGGTTGATTCCCTATCTGGAAGCAACCTATATAAGCAATCTATATTTGATTTGCTACGTTGCTATCTGGATGCTGTATTTATGGACTTTGTATGTTTCTGTGTCTGTATTCGTTTCCTCCAGTTCTCGACAACAGTCCAACAAAACTTGCTCCAAGATAATTGGAAATACACTGGTAGCTACATGGACAGAGCTATCATTTTAAATCGTGAAGGTTCAAATTACAGCTGCTATGCAGCCTTTACCCGTATCTGCTCCTAAAGTGCTTTAGAATGGCTGACCCCTACACTTTGACCCCCACACACTGTCCAAAGCTTTCAAACAAGATGGGATCTGCAAATACGGGTTTGTCAGTGACAATTTTACCACTTTTTATGAAGCGAGACATGATCTGATCTGCTGGTGCATTGTGTCATCTCATCCCAGACAACTTCCTGTTATGTTCTTCTGTACTTAGATTGTTCCCTATGTTTGTCCCTACGTAGACTGCAAGACAGCACAAGATTTTTTAATCGCATTCATTATGTTACAGTAAGACAGTGACCTACGTTTCTATGGAGTTCTTTTTATATTTTGCTTTAAAACTGCTTTAAAAATGTTATTTTATTATGTTTTTGATACAATGGAAGGTTTACTTGTGCTACACGGGTTTGTGCTTTATTGCTAAATCATTTATTTGTGATACATCTCATTATATTATATTTCTGCATAACATCGATGGCTTATAGAGCTCTAATGATGATATTAAGAGGTGGGTATAGGCAGGCAATATGCTACAGAATACCGAAGTGTGAAATGCTCACGGCCATTGCACGTTTGCACATTCTCCTTGTTTGCCTGTATGCATGTTTTTTTATGGATATTTTGGTTTTCTCCTACAGTGCAAAGACATTCAGCCGGCTTTTTTGGAGACACTGAATTGTCCTGTCGGCATTTAACCACAAATATACATATACCTGTGCATCTGGCAAACAAAGTATGTCAAATCAATAATGTGGATCAACAGTTTGTGCATTTGTACCACACCCAAAATAAATAATATTCATGAATAGACAGCACATACACACTCCAGACAACGAATATTTACATTTAATTACTATTCTGGTTAGATCCCCAAATCAGTTTATCATGTGTTTTTGTTTTTTCACACTGCAGCATTCCAGATCAACCTTTTCAGCCTTTAATCTCCTTGTGCAAAACCAAGCCGGGCATTTAATTCTATTAAAGTCTATAATAATATTCCAGTACTTTTAGTTTTTCTCCAATTTTACCAGGAAACAACTTTTTTAAGGACAAGCACTTTACATTTGTGAAAGTGACTTCCACTCCATAAATCCCCAACTGTGAACAGACCTTATTGCTCAACATTAGTGCCCAAACATGCTAATGCTCTCGTAACTTAATGGAAATACACTTCCTCAGCCATGCTTCAAAATCTATCCTAAGAGATTAGAGACTGTTAAAGCAAATAAGCATGTGGTTATCTCATTCAGACTCACTGATTAAACACCAGCACTGTTTTTCCATTATACACTGTATTGCCAAAAAAGTTGGTCATCCTATTTCAAATGTGGAATAAAGTTCCTGGAGTTATATAGGATTCCTTAAATTGTAACCACAAATCAGAAAAAAATGCCAATCAAAAACAAAAATTTACTACTATAATTTAACAGATTTGAGACACTATATGAGATATTCCATTCCTCCATTTCAGACCTGCAACTCATTCAAAAAATCTTACATTGCTCTAAAATCCCAATGTACATTTTACAATGTACCTGCATTATTGTTGCCATCACACAAAGAAATGGTGATACTACTTAAAATACTTATTCACCACTGTGCAAAAAGTATTATCGTCCATATTTAACCCAATCAGTGCAGTGACAAACACATTTATACACAGTAATGAACACACACTAATAATAATTAATAATAATTATTCAAATTTTGTTATTATACATATACTGATGTACAGTACAATTAAATGTTTCTCTTTGCATATCCCAACAGTTGGGGTCAGAGCGCTATTACAGGGTCAGCCGCAGTACGGCGCCCCTGGAGCAGACAGATTTAAGGGTCTCGCTCAAGGACGCAATGGATTGGATTTGAACCCCCAACCTTTGTGTTCCTAGCCCAACGCTCAACCCACTAGGCTACACTGTCCCTAAAATCACTATGGGCCAGCAGTGAGCACACATGTCCGGCATTGTTTGAAGCCCTAGTCAAAGCACCCAGGGCAACAGTAAGGGGCTAGATGTCCTGCTCTAGGGCACTTCAGTTGTGACCCGTGACTCTCTGCATCAAACAGACAACCTTCTTATCACAAGCCCAGTTCTCTAACCACCAGGCCACGGCTGCCCAACCATGCTGATAAGTCTGGAAGGTCCTGTATTAGGGTCTGGTCTGGAGAATACAGCATTATTTATTTTCCAAAGCTTGGATTCAAAATGCTGGTTCATCTTATCATAAAACACGGCGTGATGGTCTATCCTAGTGAAGGAGATCTTGCTGGAATTGGCTAATGTGAGAAAGCTTCCATTACTAGTGACCAAAGCTTCCAAGTACGACTGCATTGCCCAAATTCTTATACTCGAACCTAACCCAGCATCTGTTGTACCACCATGATGGTGGTTGCCTCTCTCAGGCATCTTTAAGATGCACTACAGTGATCATGGCTTCAGATACCTGTGTGAACCTACCACAACCCTATTAAGTAATTTCTAGACTGTTAAGCTGTTGTCTGTACTGGACACGGTCGTCACTCCGATATGAACTGGTGGTCATTATAATATGACTCAACAGTGTATGTACCTTCATCAAGGATTCATTGAATTTCCCATAAACCAGAGGACAAGATTGCTAAGTGCTAATGTGTACACACATTACAGTTTGGTTTCTGTAAAGCCTGTTATCACAACACACTCATCAGACTTCTCACTCAATTGTGAACGTCTGCAAAGTTGCCTATCGATATGATTTCTCCCATCCATTAGGACTAAACTCATTATCATCTTACTTGAAATTCATGACATGCAAATGCTCAACTTTCCCACCCGCGAGCTAACCATTACAGCTTTGGCCATGTTATGAAAACGCTGCACTCAGGGGGCTTTGGATTAATGCTGCTGGAAGCTCTCTATCTTCTTAGACTAATGTTTAGTAACCACTATGCTGACAGAAGCCATCTCTGTTATTGATGGTGGGCACGGTGACCCTTTGCACCCAGGAGAGACCTGCACAAAATATCTATGCACTCCAGCGTCCAAAAGTAATAACCCGCTCCCTTTAACAAAAGTCAATCTTTATGAAAATCAGAGGCACCTGTATTGCAATTCAAATTTGCACAGCTGAAAATTAGCCAGCTGAACCGGACTCAACACAGCGTGCATCATATGTCCATTCCAATCCAGTCTGTTTATGTGTAACACTGAACACTGAGTATTCTGAACGATCTGATACAACGATACAGCGTGTGGCTGTCCATGCACATATTTACATATTAACTTGCTTTGAGCAGGTGAAAAGATGCAGTCAACTACACATGTAGGAGGGGTAGTGTGTTAGTCATTCTCTCCTCAATCAGACTGGAAGCATAACACAATGAGGTAATTGCCTTCTCTTTGTATTGCGTTAAAGAGCACTCATTCAAAGTATACTCACTCCAAACTGGTGCATCCTACAACCAGTGTGAGTCCAATCCTGTGATCTGTTTTTCTCTACTAAAAACAAAAGTATGTAGACCTCTGACCTGCGTTCCAAATCCATAGGGAGCCATAATTGCCTCTACTCATTTGAGTAGGCGTCTCACATATCATTCTGATTCGTCCCAACATTTTGCCCCCGAAGTGTCAAGTCTCATTACCTCCACAAACTACTCAATTATTCTTTCTAGCATCGAGTCATAGTCCTGGTGGAAGAGTTAATCTCCTCTCTCAAATGAATGGCACAAATGTAATGGCATATCAATTATTTATATAATAAAAACGCACACCTGATCACAATGGAAGTGGATGAAAAATCTAAAGTCAGTATTGTAGAATGTATTAAACTAAAGATGGCATTAAAGGTATACCATGATTCAGCTTCTGCTCCCGTCCACCTGCCACATTCACCGTTCTGGGAGGGTGGCGGTGTTTAGACAAAAGGTGCAGAATGAAGAAGCGGAGTCAACTGCTTTATATAAATAAGACTAGTGTTAATGAAATTATTCATTAGTAGGGTGGTGGAAAGCTGGTGGATATTTTGTATGGCTAGAGAACAGCAATCAAATGTTGTGCTTCCGACAAGTGGTGTTCCATTTAGACACTATTTTTCCATGGAAGTGTGCACTAAGATGTAAGTGCTAAGTGTCCACTAAATTAAAATGCATTTATGTAAGTGTTTGAGCCACACCTATTTTTTTGCTGATTAGTTTCTCTCAGCTAATTAGTCCCAGCCCTCCCCGTTACCTTTTAGTCAAATTTGCTATACATAGAACTGTATTTTCTGATTGGTTGTCTTGTTCTGTTTAGCTTTAGCTTGCCTTGCTTTTGTTTGTTTGTAAAATAGTTTTTTGGTTGTTTTTGCCTAATATTAAAAAGAGATTAATGAGCTGAAACATGTTTCTCCACTGCTTAATTCTATTTACAGACTGGGACACACACTGGGTGAATACACTAAAAACCTGAACAGGTCACCAGTCTGTACAGAGACAAGCACACAGGTTAATTTCAGTATCTCTAACATAACTGCATGTGTTTGGATTGTGTGAAGAAGCTGGCGTACCCGCAGAAAAATACTCAGCACAAATTGGATTGCCACACCCAAAAATCTAACCTGGAACTTGCTTTAAGGCAACCAAATTAAGTCATCATTAGCTGCCACAGTGTGACCAAGTATTTAAATAAAATAAACCATTTGTATTTTAGAACAGCTAGATATATTGTTTGGTTGTGAAAAAAAGCATAGTGCAGTGTATGAGAGACACACCCTGATCAATGCTCTCATCATGACCTTATTCGGCTTTTTTATTAATCCCACCCTATATGAACAACAGGCCAGTAGTTGTTCATGTGACCAGTCATACATGCTGATAGACAGAACTAAGACTGGTGTTTGGTGGGTATTTTTTACCACTGTGCCACCTAAATGTTTTCCCTACTATTTCTCATCATTTTTGCTGAACGTGAAATAGACTGCTAGTTGATAAGATCTAAAGTTGGACGACAACTTGGTGGACTGGTGGTTAGAGAACTGAGATTGTGTTTAGAAGGTTGCTGACTCGATTTTGAGAGTCAATAGGTTATAACTGAACCTACCCACTAACTTCTCCCCGGGTAGTATGACTAGGGCTGCCCACCATGGTGTACATGTTCACAATGGTGAAAAAGAAAACAATTCCAGTATTACCATGTTATGGAAGAGGTCTGTATTATTATTTTGTGAGACTCTCTGTGCATCGTTTCTTAGGGTGTATCTGGAATGTAAGCGTATTGCAGTTTGGGAAATGTGAGGCACAATTGTCAGGAAAAGCTTTGTTTTTGTATGAAATAAAATTGTGATGCCAGAACTTTTAGATTTTGAACTCTGTGGTGTTTACAATGTTTTCTACTATGAGAAAAAGTACATCTACATGGTGAGCTTATTATGGTAACAACCATTCCTTCTTTGGAACACACTTAAATAAAGACTGTCCACGACATATATGGAACAAACCCACAAGAGCTGCAGTTTTGGTGATGTTCCAGCCCATTTTGTCTAGCCATCTCAATTGAATACTTGTCAAACTCTGATCCTTAAGCTTGTCTATTGTTCCTGCTTCTAATGATAAAAAGTTTATTTGCTGCCTAATAGAATCCCACCCAATAACAGAACTACTTAGAACTGTAAATGCTGTTACTAAATATAATATGTGCAAAAACATATGTACTTTTTCCATAGTTTTATCAATATGATATGTTATAATTAATGCATTTAATATTGTTTAGTTATTTACACACATGGATACATTATGACAAACTTCTAGAAATTCTACAATGTTTAAAAAACACAAATCCATTAATCGTCAGTTTGCGTAAACATCACTTAAGCAGCCGACGACCAAACCAACCAGAAATAAAAACACTTTCCTGCACTTACCACAGATCAGAACTGATTTGTTGTCTTGTATTTGTTCTTCGTGTCTTCATGAGCGCAGAGGTCAGATGAGAGAAGGTCGTGGTGATATCCGGAGAGGTACGTGCTGTTGCTCGGAGCTCCAACTCTGCTTCACGCGTGGTGTTCAGTGAGCGCTTTCGGCTCATTTGAGGAACATGAGCAACAGGCTAGAGCACCCCTCCTTTAGTCCCTCACTCACTCACACACACATCAACAGCTCTGACATCAGAGGTGGGACGTGCCATTATTCTAAGAGCTTTTGAGAGAAATCCATAGCAACCAGGCTGTGCACAGAGCAGGATCTTCTCCCTAGTACAGGAATAATCGGTGTTAGGGGGCAGGGATGGAATGCATATAGAAATGGTACAGCATATGGACACAAATATTTGGAGACCTGACCACAAGCTTGTTGGACACATTTCAGAACAAATAGTATTTAAACCAAGTGACCACGGAAACACAAACAGCTTGAACAACAACAACAACAACAACAACAACAACAAGTTTTGTCTTATCAGCAAACAGTATGATAGTTTGTGGCACTTTTAGATATAATGTCTGGTTTTGTTTTGTTGTACAATTGCTTCAATTAATTAGCACAACTCTAACAAACTTTTTTTATTGGTTTGTGCACAAAAACTATTTTGAGTACTTAGTGATGAAGGTTCTAAGCTAAAGATCAGAAAGTCACCAGTTCAAGCCTCTCTAACTTCATCAAGTTATTCCTTTAACCTTCGATCACTCAAAACAGTGATCCGTTGCATTTGTAAGTCGCTTTGGATAATAATAATGAAAATGATAATGGATGTAAGGTTCAGGCTGGCTTGTAGAACAGGTTAAAAGCAAAAATACTTTCTACTTACTTTCTTACTTTTTTTATGTACGAATATGTAGGAAGTTATGTAGATATTCTATATAATTAGAATCCGATTGTGCTACTTAGACAGTGATTAGATTGCATTCACTGCGTTTCATTGTGTAGCTTTCTGACAATGGTTAGCATTGTGATCAGAAAAATAGGGAGAATTGTGTAAATACATTCAGTAAAATAAAAACTCTGCCAAGTCAATAATATGGAAAAATATGAAACACTGAACCTTGAAAATTTATATATAAAGTATATATAAATACATATATATATATATATATAT
>JAOUQU010000013.1:3709736-3720633 GCA_028566735.1 Ammoglanis amapaensis | reverse complement strand
ATATACAGAGAGAGAGAAAGAGAGAGAAAGAGATTAAAGAGAGAGAAAGAGACTTAATCGGGTCTAGGTGATTGATACAGTATCTTAAATTTACAGTTTATTATTATAGTTTTGCTTTAGACATAAAGCAAATTAAGTTTTCAGTCATTTGTAGTCAGTTTTGCATTTTTCTTTCTGTAACTTACACTGTGTGTGTGACGAAGAGTATGCAATCAAGCACAAAGAAACCAAAACCAGGCAACAGAGACGACAGTTTTGTTTAGACATCGACGAAGCTGAAGAAGAAGATGTCACAGGAGAATTAGCATCTGCTACTATCGACCAGACTACACGAACCTGGCTGACATCAAACGAGTACAAATCATCAGATTATGTAATGTGCAAAATATAAATATAGACAATGACCTGTCAGTAAAAGTATGACTGTCCGTGATTTAAATCCACCACTTTAAGCATAACATTAAACATTAAAATATTTAATAATGATGTCGACGAGGCAAAATGAAAAACAACAAACAAATCTGAATGGACTGAGATAGCCATGCTTTTATTTAAAGGAGAAATAAAGATACATTTCATGCCCTTTGGAATTATTTAAATGTCATGAGTACATTCATTAATATGCCAATTGTCTGGTTAATTTGGTTGGAGGTGGAGCAGAGGGGGTTTTCTACAGCACAGCCTGAAATTCCCAATGCGCTATCCCAGTCACGAGAATGCACAAACCAGTATGTTAAACCGCAGGTCATGACCCCTAACAGGAGGCTATTTTGTGTGCTGTCCAATTAATACCCTATTTTTTGGAAAATTGCCCAAAAGTTTGCAAACTGGGTTGTGGCTATAATATGACTATATTCATCTACATGTTCTTCTTCGTTGTTGTTCGACTGCTCTCACTCAGGGGGTGTGGCTACAACGGATCGTGGTCCGCACCCTCAACTAGGCTTCTTGTACACCGGATGCCCTTTCATCCACAACCCTCTGAGACCGGCACTACAATGTAGTGGCTAAATATATGTACATCTTCAAGACAATTCAGTATCTCTAATTTAACCGGTGGCATGTCTTTGGTCTGTAAGAGAAAATTGGAGTACCCAGAAGAAACCTACAAAAAAATACCTAAACCAGCCCACCACTGGATCGAGCTCAAGATTTCTAATTATGAGGCGAGTGCACCATCCACAATACCACCGTGACACCTTCAATACATAAAACTTGGGATTCCAGGACTATTCCAGGACTAGTCATTTGGGATTCTGGGAAATTGCACCAAGGCAATAAAAATCTGCTTGCAAATTGATGTTTTACAATCATAATAAAGAAATATGACTGATGTCTGCCAAGCTTTAACTTCTAACATCTGAAAAGATGACAACCTTATAGCTTTGTTGCATGACTGTTGCATGACAAAATTATACGGTAGGTACGTGTAGAAAATTCCAGCAGCCTACAGAAAACCCTGACCTCAACTCTGTTGAACAGCATTGGTTTAATCTTTTGTTTATTTGGCACTGATTTAAACAGACACACAACAAAAGGTCATTCACAGACAGCCATGGCCAGGAGGCGAAGGAACTGAGCTTGTGATTGGTAGTTAGTAGTTGGTAGTTATCAGTTATCAACACAATAGTGGCGGCCCCACCCATATGCATCGGTGCACCTGTGGATTTTTGTACCTATTTATACACAAGCATGCTTTGGCAAAATGAATAAGCTCTCGTCGATCAGAGATGCATTCGGAGGCATTAATACAATACTGGAAGATATTGCAGTCACTCATTGGCTGCAACATTCCTGCATGAAGATTGCAACAGACACGGGAAAAGAATTCAAGACGCGCTGCAGTGGCTCTTCTAGTGGAAGCCGAGACTGACTAACGCCAATGTTCAGCTTTGTGCACATGGGGTACCTGGGCGCCGTAGCTTGGGCTACCCACCGAGCCGAGCATGTGAGTGCACTGCTGCCCCCTAGTGTGTGTAAATGTGTGTTTTATTATTTATATCCAGTTTGGATACAGTGAAAAGTCTGTGTAAGGTGTCTCTGCATCCGAAAGTGGGCGGTAGCATCACAAGTGGGTGGAAACCCACAAGTAGGTGGTTCCACGAGTGTTACAAAAAAATTTGTAAAAGTGGTGCAGTGTTTACTGTTTAAGAAGGTAAATTTAAAGGACGGAAAGAAGGAATTTAAAGGACGTTTGTTTGTTTTTGATTACAGGGTGAATATGGAGCTGTTTTTGCGAGCTTGTCATGATGAGCAGGGACTCCGGGTCAATTGAATGTTTACATATTTCCCCGGACTCGGTGCCCCTCACTTAGAGATCCACAATAAATAAATAAAACACAAGAGGGGTTAAGTGTGCAAACATATAGGCCACTGCTCCCTTTCTAGAAAAAAAAAATCTGGAAGTTATTATGAGTTGTGATGAAGAAAAAGGCCTAAAAAGCACAGTGGACTAAAAAATCACAATAATCACAATTTATATCAATTTGATGATGTTATATTTTTTACTCTTATATGTAGTGGATATGAATTAAAGTCAAACTACGAGGAAATGCTTGAGTAAAGATACTGACAGAATAAAAAGAAAATACCGTCAGTGTTGCCACAGAGCATAAGCCTGAGATATTGCAATGCATACGAGTTCGAGCGAAAGTATTACACAATTACACAAATTCAATTCTGCATCTGTGTGTGTGTTGTATAATGAAAGAGTCGTTATGTTTAGATCCCTTTGTCTCTGAGTGTACGTGGAACTATGCCTTAAACAATAACAGGTGACATATATTATTTCCATTGGATTTGGATATTGTTTTTGAAAGTATGTAAATAAAAAAGTTTAACAAATACATTTGTGAATGTCAAATCTGCATATGAGTACTTTTCAATACTGTACGATTCTTCTATAAGCTCCTCCTACTTATGGGTACACGCCCACTTGTTGTATAAGCCCCTCCTACTTGCGGGTCTCCGGTCATAAATATCGTATTTGTACCGGTTTTTTTCTACATGTGTATAAAGCACTAGAGTGGACGGTCATTACTGTCCACATACTTTTGGCTACCTGTTACATCCATTAAGTAGCTGTACTCGATAAACTATTACATATAATTGAGACCTGTAACAACATTCACGTTTTATTTTAGTAAGATATGAAGGCAAATATTGTTCATTGTACATCCTTGTTCACCCGGAACAAGGATGTATGGAGCCGTCCTGTCACTGATAAACAAAAGCACTTGCTAGCGCGGACAACACCCGCTTTATTAAAATGTGTCATGTCAAAAGGCACATTTACACATTAAATAATGTGTCTGTGTGACACAAAATAAATAATACATTTAAAAACACCACACGTACACATTCATTGTCAGTTCATAGTTGCTATAACGCTATAAGGTCGCTAGCTTCCCGTGCTAGCTAAGCTAACCAAGCATCTCCATATCTCAGTTCTATTGCATTCTTATCCCGTTCTTACCCGTTTTTGTGTTTGTTGTCGTGCCGGTTCTTATGGCGAACGGGCTGTAAAGGAATGTTATCCGACATTCCGGCCATTTAGAGCAGATTCTTGGTCACAAACGGACCATCGGGGAGTAAACAGGGCGGAAACCAAACCGAGCCGTGAGATTCGATTCGCCTGAGCGGTATTTGGAATTCTGTATGCATGTTGTGAGTCGCCTCATAAGCGTCAATGAGCTATGAGCTGAGGCTGTTTAATCTCAAACAATATATATACCAAAAAGAATGAAAATTCTGATATAAAAATGAGCACATTAAAGTAATAACGTCTAATATCAGACACAATCCAAATTTTATTTGTCGTTACACATATACAGTACAACAAAATGTTTCTCTTCGTATATCCCAACTTGTCTGGAACACAATGGGGGGTTCCCTGGACCAGACAGGGTTAAGGGTCTTGCTCGAGGGCCCAACAGTGGCCGTGTAGCCGAGCTTGGATTTGAACCCCCAACCTTTGGGTTGACAGCCCAACACTCTACCCACTAAGCTACACTGTCCCTATCAGACGTCCCGTGTGTCTGATATTAGACCAATCTGATCTGAGAATGAACCTTCAATTAAATATTAATTTACTAACCTTCTCGCACTACATCGAGATGGTCCTCAGACATTATATAGCACACAACAATCCGTTACTTCGTTCTGAAAAGACAATTTACAGTAGCACTACAAAGTAGCCAAAATATCATCCTGTTTGTAGTGACAAGTTATGACGAGTCATAATTTCTTGTGAATTTATGAAATTCTTTGGTTAACGTTCAAGTCCTTGATTAAGTCAGGTGTGATTATGTATTGCGAAAGAGTAATGTTCCATACCTGATACACTTCACAAAATCTCCGACCACGCTGTAAACTTCATACTTGTTTTTATTTTCCAAAAATATCAATAAAGGATGTACGAGGGTGGGAAAAAAAGCAAACATTTACAAAAAAAAAAAAAAAAAAAAAAAAAAAAAGTCTACAATGTAAACAAGCCTAAAACAGACTTAAAGTTAAAGAACCCCTTTGACCAATATCGAACATCATCTAGCACGGTTAGATCACACAAAGGCACAACTTGGCAAATGCATACAAAAGAAGTGTACAGGAATCCTTTCCGAGCGGCACCTTGTTCTGTTCGGAGCAGGTATTGTGCAAAATGTTCAGTGATACATTCATACATAACTACAATCAGCAGGTTCTGGAAAGGCTAGAACTGTAACCAATTACACATGGAAAAAAATACAGGGTGAAAAAAAAAAAAGACTTGTCAATACAAAGGGAAAAATTGATCGAATTGAGGTAGAGAATTTTAACCAAGTTTGTCTCAGAGCCTAGATCACACACAAAAAAAGCTGGAACTGGCACTGCGGCGCTTATTGACAGTCAACAGGGGATCGTTTTGCTTCTTCCACTTTCATACACCCATGTTGAACACACAAGAGTTGCACATTAGAGTCCAGATATTTACAACAGTGCAGAGTACAAATATTAAAAAAAGTAAGCAGGAAACACTGGAGAAAGCTACACAAGAAACTATAAACGTAATGGCCAAAACAGATCCCTGGGTTAACATATGTTCCAGTATTAGAAGGTCTATACTCAAGCTTTGCAGAAAGTAATAAAGTGCAGGGATAAGCATTTCCTTTTTGCTTGTTGTTTAGAACCAAGGATCTTCAGTTATACTGATGAGGATAAAGGCCCAAATGCCTCATCGAGTAATGCTGGGCACCTGTTAAAAGTAAACAGATTTCTGAAGGAGCTTTCTACCATCTAAACACACAAAAATATAGTACACTTTGGTCATAAACACAAAAGAACCTTCTGCAAAGAATCACAGTAGAGTCATGCTTTAAAATGCACTACTTTGAGAGGCACTTAAATTACATTTTTGGTAAAGACAGAAGGTACGTTGTTAAGAATAATTTAAATATAAAATCTAGTGTCCAATCAACCTACTCTGAACATAACAGAAACAAACAGCAAAGTGTTGTCAATCTACACAGATCTAGATAACCTATACATTTATGTTAATTACCTGACCAGTCACAAGACCAAACATTACCAAAACAGATAGGAGTACAGACAGGTAACTTAAAATAAGACAGCACTACAACCTAATTCTTGGGAGATGCAGTAATATTGTGCAGATAAAATTTGCACCAGTAGGACAACTGTGTAAGAGATTCAAGTAAAACATACATTCAACTTACAAATAAGGTTAACAAATACCCGCATATATTAAAGAGGAAAAGCAGTAATGACTACAGTAGTTTTAGATTGAACTTTTTTTTAAAAAAGATTAAACAAAATTCAGGAGCTCACGTTACTGCAGATGTTAAGTCCTGTAAGTTTACAAGGAACAGACCTGATTTGATTGCGCATTGAAATAGAAAAAAATATGAGCAAAGAGTCAAATTACTACATAAAGTTCAGCATGGCCTTAATTGACTTTGCCCTCTTCCATAAAATGTGGAAACTGTGACTTAACACTCTCCGAACCATTCTTTTCCATTTCAGCTAGACTTGCAGGAATGCCTGTATGCGAGGAATCCAGTTTAATCAGCCCACCTGTGGAAGCAACCAAAGGACCTGCTGCGAGGCTTCCAGGAATCGGGATTCCACCATTTTGGATCACTGAAATCTCGTTGGCCTTCATGGTCAGTCCGTTTGTAAAAGCTGCTGCATACTGGTTCCATACAGAAGGGTCAAAGTTCATTGGTGGGGCGATCAACTCGTTTGGGGGTGGCAACATCTCTGGGATCATCTTAGATTCTGCACCCATGGCCATTAGAGTCATAGGGTTATCCAGAGAAAGGCGCTGACCACGTCGTGCAGAATTATTCCACATGTGTGTTCCAACATGCACCTTTATAAAAAAAAGAAAGATTTATTATTATCCTTTAAACGTCCTTCAAATTGCTTGTAGTAAGTATGCACAATGAATATAGAGCGTGGGGAAATTACCTTAAGATTGCCTTTTGTTGTAAAAGCTCTGCCACAAATGGTGCATGCAAAAGGTTTCTCTCCAGTATGTGTGCGCTCGTGAATCTGTAATGCACTAGCAGATGAAAAGTTCTTGCCACAAACGTTACACAGATGTTGCTTGGCCGAACGGCGAGGGGCACTGGAGTTAGACGGTGGAGTACCAATCACTTGTGGCACCTGCGAACCATATTGGCTCAGTGCTCCCAAAGGATTTTCAGACGGAATCTGCATTTCCATCTTTACTAAACTTGGAGGTGCTCTTGTGTACTGCATGTGACCTACAGCTGCAGAGAAAGATTTTATTTAAATATTTCGCACACATTGTAAAATGTCAAAACTAATCAAAGAAAACACACTTACGATATTCATTAGGGAATGGTAGACCTGGCTCTTCTTTGATGGCCTTTGTTGAAAAACTGGATGTCAGGTCAAGAGCACCATTAGTTTCACTAAAATTGTGGGTTTCGTCTGACTCCATTCTGGCAGAAGTTCCATTATAATCATCTTCATTTCCAGACTCAGGAGATTTGTCCTGTCCATTTTCTAACAGTCCATTCACCGGAGATGACGAATGCAAGGAGCCAGAATCAGACATGACTGGACTGCGTCCGTTTTTGTATTCAAGCTCTCCGGTTGTTGGCAGAGATTCTTTTGGTCCACAATCACTTTCGGATGCAGTGCTGCTCTGTCGCTGCAAGGCTGACGTGAGGCTCTTCATGTGGTTTTCTAGAGCAGTGATGCCAGAAAACATGGTGGGTGTACCATTGAGAGGCTGATCACCTTTGGCAGCAGGTACAGGAGAAGCCTCAGAGCTGTTGAGCTTGTCTGCACTGTCGAACTCAACATCTTGTTCTTCAAGGCTCTCCTCCATCCCACTGGCATCGATGCTCTTCTCATCCGTCAAACTAGAATCCATCATTTCTGGTCCCTCATACTGGCCATCAGACAAAGGAGTGTTGGGAATTTGGCCACCCATATGCATGCGGATATGCTGCTGTAGCACGACAGCATTGGTAAACTTCTTTTGACAAATTGGACAAGAGTGCTGCATTTTGAGAGGCGTGTTTGCCCTGTGTACTCCGTAGTGGGCTTTAAGGTTACCCTTGGTGGAAAAAGCCCTGCCACAGATCTTGCACTTGTAAGGACGCTCACCAGTGTGTGTACGATAATGCATCTTAAGGGAACTTTGACAACTTAGGACTCTGTGGCATATTAAGCATTCATTGGGGTCATTGGTCTTCTTTTCCAAGCCATCCACCATTTGCTGAAGTTTGGCTGTACCAGATCCATTGTCACCCAAGACACAGTTACCATGTAGGCTACTTAGCTCATCAGATGCATCTTTGCTTTGATCTAGTCCTGAATCATGATTGAACATACCTGATGAAATAGAGGCACCATCACTACCAGATGAAGAGGGTCTTTGGTTGTAAAGGTCACCGGACATTGGAATATCAAAGGAAGGCTTCGGTCCTTGGTGAAAAGATGGGTGTGGGCCTGTGGATGAGAGGCCAACAACAGGTTTGTTGTCTACTATATTGGACTCCTCAATTGGAATAGACATACCATAGGGGATGCCGTTGTTCGTTGGGATATTGTCAAGGTGTTCTGGTACAGGATGCGGATTCATCTTGATGTGAGGGTATTTGTCTTTGTGTCTCTGGAAATGCACTTTGAGGTTGCCTTTGGTTGTAAAACGGTTTCCACAAATGTTACATTTAAATGGCCGTTCACCAGTGTGAGAGCGAAGGTGAATTTGAAGGGCACTATCATTGCCAAAGCTCTTGCCACAGAACTTGCATTTATGCTTATACAAATGCTCACCACCTCCACTTTTTATCTCCTCTAAAGTAGGGACTTTGTTCTTTGCTTTTTTGGAAGGGTCTATACCTGCTGCAAAGGCACCAAATGGGCTCTGGAAAGCCACAACAGCTGGCGATTGGGGAAGTAAGGCTGGAAGTCGATTGGCCAAATCTGGGAGCCCTTTAATCATGTCAGTCTTCAAAGGGATTGCATTTATGCCACTAGTGAGTGGTGTTGGAATGCTTTTTGACTGAGATAATTTCTCTTGCTTGAGAGCTTCTAAAGACAGACTTTGGGAACCAGTGCGTTTTCCAATGAGAGCTGCAGCAGCTGAGAGTTGTTGGGAGAGATGTGCACCTAGTGCCTTCAGGGGATCTACAGCTGCCCCAACAGCAGACTGCAAACTCTGGGGCGTCATCATAGCCACTTGTATCCTGATCTGTTCAGTAAGTTGGATCTGTTGCAGTTGTTGTTGCTGAAGAGTGACCAGTTGCTCAAGGATCATGGGTATTGTATGGAGAGGATCTTGTGGAACTGAAGGTGATGGAGACTTTTGACTAGATGAATGTTGTGTTACAGCCACTCTGGTGGCAGACATGGCTTCCAAAGTTACATTGGAGTCTTGCACCTTTGATTTGTAACCACTGTCCGGGCTTCTAGTCATATCCTCCTGTGATTGTTTAAAGTCCCCATTTACAGTCAATTTGGGCTCGTCATCTATTGTCTCTTCGGACTCTGTGCTGTGCTTCGACTTGGAATTACTGCTACTTTGTCCATCACTATGGTCACTTTGAAGGTCATCAGGCGAGTGCTGTGAGAACTCTGGAATTTCAGTACTATCGCTATCCTTCATAATGACAACTTGTTGATTCTTGGTGCAAGTTCTCTCATGTTCCAAAAACTCCAGTTCATCAAAGAACTCTGCACAGCATTTTTCACAAACTCTCGTCTCATCCATTCGAGATCGTTTGCTTGCATTCCCATCATCTGCATCTGGTAGAAGCCCTGTGATGAAACAAAGCCAAAGTTAAAACATTTAATCACATATATAATACAAGTTGTTTCTTGGTTGTCCTATCTAGATTGTTTAATTGCATTACAGTGACTGCCCCAAAAACTAATTACTTAAACATGAAACTTTTTTTTTAATTAGGTGATGGGGTGCCAGTAATCTAAAAAAATAAAAAAATTAAAAAAAAAGTCACCCAACAATTTTATATTTTATTAAGATCACAGAGTGTGAGTCTCCCAAAAGTTATGCCCTTACGAAACAGTCAATTTCTAATAAAACAGTTTCAAAGTCACGTAATAAAATGACACAAACATTTTAAAAGCTTGGATTTGATTACAATTTATAATTAATAATAAAATGCAACAACATTTTTTAAATTTTAGTGTTCAAATCTTGAATAAACGCAAAGTTTGCGAAAACATGCACAAATTATCACGACTAATAATGCAACTGGAACTAATCACCTGAAGGAGGCGCTGTTTTACAAAAAAGTGCAACAAGAACAAATACTTTATTCTAATAAAATCGTATTCTTACTTATTTGGTTCTTGAAATATTTGGAATTTTGTACTACTATTACATTTTTGTTGTTACATATTATTCGTATACTGTACAAGCAATTTAAGTAAAACAGATTAAACTTACTGTTGAGCTAGACTACTGTGGAAAATGGAACATTTACATTTAAACTAAAATAAATTAAACTGCACGTCGACATTATAGAACAAGTTAAAGGAGAAGTCACAATAAATTTGAGACGTCATAAATATTTTCAATGAGATGTGGAATAAGTTGCAAATCGCTTACTGATCTGTACAAGTCGCGGCAAAAACTTTCATTAAAGTGTCTGGCAGGACACAGGACACGACAAGAATTTTAATTTAATAATACTTCGTACGTTTAAACTAGTTGAAACATCTAAACATATATTAATACATTAAATCTGCGAGGAAAAAACGCTTCGCTTGTAAAAGCAGATCGAATTGAAATGTAAACACAAGAACTAGCCACAAGGGGGCGCATTGACCTCGGGACCTCAATGCACCGCCAGGTCATATTTACTCAAATTACATAATCATGCTTGTTGGTGATAAGATTAAAATACAATACACATCAGGCAACGTACAGCATTTTTAATGTAGCATATATACACAAAACCTTGCGATGTAAAGCTCACAACAGGGTTGGGGGGGTGAACTTATCAGAGAATGGCTAAAGATCATGAATTGATACAGTTTACATATGTGAGCAGCTATTGACCCCCCACCTCTACGACTATTTTACCCCATCCCCCATAACCTCCACATCTCCATATGAAGCTTAAAGAAAAAAGTCATGCATTTTAACTGAGGTGGGGGGTTTATTGCTTTGTGACCGGTTTGTTCTCGAATCAAGTTTCGGGTGAGACCTGTTAAGTCCCTTTGTCTTGGCAACACTAGTTAAGTTCGCAATTCAATATTTAATATACAGGTTTATTACATTATATTATAATAAGGGGTTACAGTAGACTAGAAATAAAAGTTTTGGGGCAGTTCAATTTACACCAGTATAAACAGTGTAAAGTTTTGTTAAAAAAAAAGTTTGTGTATGTGTGTG
>JAOUQU010000013.1:3646620-3666043 GCA_028566735.1 Ammoglanis amapaensis | reverse complement strand
GCCCGACCCGGGGATCGAACCCGGGACTTCTTGCTGTGAGGCGACAGTGCTGTAACCACTCAGCCACCGTGCCGCCAAATCAATAAATACATAAACACAATTATTTAGTGAATAGTCTTTGCTTTATTTATTAAATTTAGATCTCATTGTTATGTTTATACACTTTTGTTACACCCATGACAGGACAGACAGTTACATTTTACACAAGATTCATCCATTCAATTCTTAAACATCAGTTACACACAGTCTTTGACTTTTTAAAAGGAGAACACTTCATCTACATAGAAAGGACCTGGATCACCCCACCTGTGAACTGACCACACAAAGCTGGTTCACAAATTTGGTCAAATTATTCATGCAATACCACAAGGCAGCATGGTGGCTAAATGTTTCCTGGGTTCGATCTCCAAGGGAGATCTTGCATGTTTTCATTATGTCTTTGTGAGTTTCGCTAGTTACCTTCCACAGTCAGGTTAACTAAAGACACTGGATTGATTGTTTTTAAAGCACCCCAGCCACTAGGATGTATAAACAGGTGTATTGTAGCACTGGTCCTAAGCCCAGATAAACGGTGAAAGGTTGTGTTAATAAGGGCATCGGGCATTTAAAATAATGCCAAATCAATTATGTGGATAAGCTGAAACAATAAGAAATCCATATATAACCACAGGTGGGTTGCAGATTGATTAAATATTCTCTGATGCATGCATTACATAAATAGATATGTAAATATATCATTTTACACATCGGGATCTCAAGTCAAATTATTTTGTGCAGACTTATATTTAAAAAAAACAGTCTTAAAGTGACTTTAAAGAATCAAAGACCAACAAAGAAGGAAAAGTTAAGCAAGTTGATGGCAACACAGGCTCCTTTAATATTAGATCAACAAGCCTTGAGCAGAAACAGACTTACCAACGACTTTACAGAGTCCTGTCGAATAATTAAAATGCACAGAACAATGTAAACATAAAATTACATAAAGTAAAAAAAAATGCAAATTTGATTCCATTTCTATAATGAGGTTAAGATACTGTTTCTGTATTTACGATTGGATGAAAAATGTAAAACTCCAAAAATGTTTGTGATTCGCTTGCTAACCGCAAACCTGCAGCTAAGGGCAAGGTACACCTTTTAAAACCAGAGTAGTGTCATGTCAGCCTTTATAGCCTTCATTTTAATCCTCGATCAGTTGTCAAGGACAAATTGAATCGACATCAAAATGAATCCGTCAGACACTTTCTGTGCTCTGTAGATCAAAATCTGAGTCTGATCTGAGGATTGGCAGGCTAACATGAAGGTTGATCTGAAAGCCAGAGATCACAGCTATCTTTCAAAACGAAATGTTAGCCATGCTGAGTGAAGGGCACTTCGTACATCCATTCGCATCCCCCGGCTTGTCCATGATGAGAGGCCATTGCAAACATAATTATTGTGGCTAATGATAACGACAGACAGATGATGAGTTTCTTTTCAGCTCATTTACCTTTGGCAGCCATAGCAGGTGTATTGAAGATTTTTCATCCTGCTCCAAAATGTTGCCAATGTGCTATATTTCTTTCAAACGGTGAGACGAAAAGCCTCGCCGCTGAATGCTAAATAGCCTGAATGGTTTGATGAAGTGCGCATAAAAGACGGAAACATAAGATACGACGTACAGTTTGACGTAAACAGAGGTACATCATTATCAACATAAACAAATCAGCTCTGTGTTTATGGGGCTTAAAAATGCTCTGCATAAAACTTACGCCTTCATGTTTTCCGATATGTTTTATGCTTCATGTCTCAATTTCAGAAAAATGGGGGCGGTTTGTGAAAAAATAATAAAGGCAGAAAGAAATCACTTGTAAATGTTTGTTAATATTGTATTTGATAAAAAATGTATTTTGTCTCTTGACTGAACAAAATTAATTAATGATCAGGTAAATTATTTGGTTGTTTAATACATTTGTCTTGTTTTAATTTATTTTATTTCTACTTTCAAGCTCTTAGAATATTATCTTTTTAAACTTGAGTGAGAAAATGTACTGTCCAGTCACATTATTATAACCACCACTGCAGTAGGGGTCTATGTAAGGCATGAATCCATTCTTTCAGATCATGTACAACCATACATGCTTATGATCTTCCTGTGCCAAATGGAAATTTTCCATTGAGATATGCAATATGATCCGGAACCATGACAGAAATGGCCCACATTGATTGGCAGAGCATGTTTAGGACTTCTAAATACTACCTTGGTTCTTTAATTCCCCAACTTGAACTCAACTGAGCATTTTGTTCATGTAAATAATGTTTTCTTTATGGATCACCTTCATGCACAATACACTGCAGACAGCAGGGCTTCAGAGACCAGTGATAACCTTGTTGCTAAAGTATACCAGTACATCTTTATAATAACCTTTTCGTCTTTTGGGTGATCCTGTTAAGGGTCGTCACAGCTGGAATATTGATTTGGCATAGTATTTGTACTAAATATTCTTCTGAACACAACCATTCTGGACACTTCTGGACCGGCATTACAGTGCACTGGTGTATGCATTATAGTGGCTAGGTACCTATTGGTCAATTCAGTGTCTTCAGTTATTTTGGCTGCATGATTTTGGAATGTCAGAAGAAATCAGAGCACCAGGAGAAACCCATTCTTACTGTCACACAACAGTGCTTCTGATGTACATCCCTATAAAATATAAATCATTACATTCTGTTTAATTAGCACTCTGCACAAGGTGCCAATATGCAGTGCTAATCTATTAATAAATAAACAGGAACAGTCACTTAGGCAAAATAAAATAAATCCAGGAACATGGAGCTCGCGGAGGTTCCCCAGGGTCCCAAATTGACTGGTCGGGCTAAAGAAAAAAGGATAAAAGAATTGCAATAGCAATTTTGACTGTAATATTGTAAACCCAAGGCAGTGTATTATTTGTCACAGCAGTTGTGCTCTCCTACACATTTTAATATTGTCTTATTTTTTTTGTCCCAGCCTTAAAATCTAATTCTTTATTTTTGTTTTATGGGATTAACCGCAAGGCTTCAGAGTGTCTGGAGGTATCTAATGTTTTATTAGTGAATTATTTAGACACTGGTAAAGCAGCAGGCACAGCCAGCGAGATGGAGTGAGCATTGAGGCCTGCTGGATTTTCCATTCTCCATTCTCGGCTTTCAATCACTTACTTAATTTGGTTTACTACCGTGGAACTGACAATGGGCGAAAAGAATTCACTATCGCTGCGTTTCTCGACGTGCCGGGGAAGGGTGGGGTGAATGATTTCCCAGAAGGCAGAGCATGCTAAATTGGTACATAATGATAAAGAAATATCAAAACATTAGGGGTGCAGAGATTTGAAAATGGATTCGGAATGAAAAGAGAGCAGCAGCGGTGTCTAGTTTAACAGAGAAGCTTTCACTCAGCATGGGTTTTTATGATTCAGACTCAGACTGAGGCTATATTACAATAAAGTTCAAAAACTGCTTGTTTTTACTCGACCAATATCATAATCGGATTTTTAAAGGCACTTTTCATCATTTATTTACAATAGCCACTTCATTCTGGTCGGGTTTACCAGGAATTACCTGAAGAAGTCACTAGTTCATTGCCATCCAACAGACACACTTATACATTCATTGACCTTTTTTTGTTATTTAGCCATAGCAACATACTACTACTACTTTGAGGACCAGTACCAGTCAATTTTTGTATATAACCAGTCAAGTATTGATATTCTCTTTTCGATGGCTTTTCTTGATTTGATATCTCATCATTGTACGAACCTCAAGATTATATAAGGACTATCTGACCAAGGAAAAGATAAGTCAGATGATCCGGCCTCCACACTCACATGTCCTTAACAGAACTGAGAATAAAGATTAAAGACAATGTCATCAGCAAGTGCTCAGAACATCTGATGGAAACTGTTGGAAAACTATTTTAGGTGACTAACTCATAAATCTGACATAGAGTCTTGTGTGATGTACAAAGCTGTCATCAAAGCAAAATATGGCTACTTAAAAGAATCATTAATATTCTGGCCGATTTCAGACTACAAGATAACATCTGTAAGATGTTGAAAGCAATATTAACTGATCTGGTTATGAATCCATGGGGTGGAATCCATGGAATCTTCCAGCAAGACAATGTGACAGTTAACATAGCGATTATTGTACATGAACAAGACTTCCACACATTGCCTTAATTCCACAGAATTGATTTTGATGACAACTTACCGGCCTTGCAAGCAAAGTTTAGGCCAAGTCTCAAAACGCTTCTCACGCCCCAACTTTAAGTATGCTAACTGTATGTTGGTATTAACAGTCCCCAATGCTAGTGTGTTTTCAAATAATCTTTGGTCTTTCACCATACTTAAAATTCAAATGTCTTGAAACTCCATGAGCAAAAAATAAAGCGTCCTGATTCCTGTTCAAAAGGTCACAGCGATGAGTTATTGGGGTGCGAGCACCTGAAAGCTATTCCCCTGCTAGACTTGACAGAGAGGCTGTCACTTCCCTCTTTAAAAATAGTGTAAGGTAATAAATGGTCATTTGTGAATGTCTTAGCTACTGGCAGTAGCTGCTCTGCAGCTTCCAATGCCTCCTAAGAGAGATTAGTCCGGTGAAATATTATCCCTGATGCTAGGCCAGCATCGGATAGTTTTTAGCCAGATCAGCAGCAATGTTTAAGAAGTTTTATTTTTGTATTTCGCTACTTACGATTAGCAGATTTTGCCATCCATTTTGATTCTGATCTAAGTATAACTCAGCATTATTAGTATACTGTCCCAGTGATAGATTTGATTTAGACTCAGTTTAAATTGATGGACGTATTGCCAATTTACACAAGTAGAGCTCTGCTTAGTTCATATATAATCCCAAAACAAACGTTTAGAATAGACAAATGAAAAGTCCTTCTTACATTTTTGTTGATTTTTTTTTTAAATAGTATGAAGCTGATATTCATGTTGTATCTGCTCCATTTTATTTAATTTATTAATTCATTTATTAATGAACATCCATTCCTGCATTTTAGACCTCCAACACAATCTTTTGGGGACAGACTAGAACTGCAGGCTGGCCAGTGTAATACCTGTACTCTCTTTTACTCCAGCTGTGCTGTTGTAATGTGTGCAGCATGTGTGGCCATGGTGCATGTAGGGGCCAGTAGAAGACTTGTATTGATGCTGGTTCAAACCTCATCCCTTCTAAGTTGCCGTTGTTAAGCCATTGAGTAAGGCACTGTATTGTCCAGACTGTAATTTGGAATACAATCTAAATCTAATTTAAGAAATTCCAATCTTACAATATATGGATGCTAAATTGCTCATCAGCAAGACTCGCTCCCAAGTAAGTGGTGGCACGAGTTTCCATTGTCTGTTGGAACTTCTGAGTTTTTTTCTGTCTTTAAAAAGAGATTAAAACACACCTCTTTATCAGCACTTAAAATAGCCGACTAATTTACTTTTTAAAATTTCTACTTCAACTATATTATGGTAATATTTAAAGGTATGGAAGTGCATCTGCATGTCTCTTTGGATAAACACGTCTGCCAAATGTTCTAAATGTAAAAGTTGATCTTCTGCTCATCTTTGCTCATCACAGACTTTTCTGGATGCTGTCTTTGTACCAAACTGAATTATAATAGTTTGTTCACCAAGACTGCTTGAAATCATCAATAATTATTTTTTATTATCTTTATTACTAGCTCTACATTGCACTAATCTCCACTTTGTTTTGAATGTTTTGCTGGCCTAAAATACATGATGTGTATTATGTATTAATTATATGTATTAACAAATGAAACTAGGTGGTGCAGACAACACTGTTCAAACTATCTACAAAAAAGTCAAAGTAATTGTAAGTCTTCCAAACTGCATCAACTTTTTCTGATTTTAAGTTGTGATATTTTAGCTATTTTTGCATTTTAGTCGATTTGACCCAGACTCCTCAGTAGCAGATGCAGCAGGACCACAAACTTCTGGATTGTGATGACAGTTTTAGGTGGAGGAGTCTATTATTAGTTTACCTCTTCTCTCTGGCATTTTATCACTGCTGTGTCTGATGGCCTCCTTGCTTTAAAAAAGAAAAAAAGAAGAAGTGCATCTCAATCCGCCCATTCATATTTCATAGCTTGGTGTCATAAATAAAGTAAGCTTGGCTGACCTAAGCTATTAGTTGCTCTTCTAACTGAAGCTTTTGGATTCTTTATCTTTAGCCCAGGTGGCGCTACCATATTCTACCAGATGAGAATAAGCATTGAAAATCCACTGTGCAAATCAGAAAGAAATCAGTGTAATCAAGTAAAATGAGTGTTGTCATAAATTGTGTAGTCAAAGTGCTGTACGAGCATAAGTTTGGACACACCATCTCCTTCATGATTATTTATTGATTTTCTTTTTACACTGTAGAACGATACTTAAGAAATCCAAACTCTAAATTAACACATTTAATTATGTCATAATTAAAAAAAAATAATAAACAAACCAGAATATTTCTTTCTATTTTAGATTAATTATAATTGTCACCTTTTGCTTTGATGACACATATGCACATTTCACTTGGCTTTGTCATTTGCACTCTTTCAGTCAACTTCATCTGGAATGGTTTTTAAATAATCATAAAAGAATTAACCAGAGGTGTCAGTCTATCTCATCCCGAATCACCTGAACTGGGCTTAGTTCACGTGATTATCGAGGCCAGGTCATGATGTAGCACTCCATCACTCTCTTTCTTGGTTAAATAACCTTTACACAGTGTGAAAGTGTGTAAAATGTAAAAAAAAAAAAATATATATATAACCAAGACAACACATTGAATAAGACTTTTTGACTGGCATTTTTATTTAGTTAGTCTGAAGCTTTGGCATTCCACACCTTATACAACCTCCAATCCATCTTACAAAACGTGACTCCCTTCATGAAGTAGTAAGTACAGTGACTGAATAGTGTAGTTGTGGCAGTCTGACGAGAGAGCGGCCAGGTTTTAATGCAGAAAATGGTAATCCGGTCATGTTGCCGGTATCATAATTTAACGAAGCATCTCTCATTTTCTCTCTCTCCTTCGGTATCTTTTTCCAAGTTACCCACCTCCATCGATGTGTAAACAGATGACAAAGTAAACAGATGCCGTTCAGTGCTTCACCTCGCTGACCTGATCTCCATCTGTCCTGTCCGACAGATAAGACTTACATGTTCAGCTTAATATTGTACCATGTCATGACTGGAGCCTCACATGGCGTCAGGAGACTTCAAAGTTGTTCCTGTCGTTTCCAGAAACGATGGTTTTCTCCCACAGTCTAAAGATAGTCATGCAGGTTAACCGAATTTGTCTGTGTGTGTTTGCTACCTACCGTTTACTTTTAATAGCCAATGACCACTGCAGAGCAGAAACACACTCCAAATAGTGTAACTCACTTGAATCCTTACGCTTGATGATTTTTTCCCGCTCCTAACACTAACTGTATCGAATGTATTCATGATTAAGAGATAATCTGTTTTTACTTTACTTGTCAGTTATCATAATGTTATGCCTGGTAAGATAAAGACTTCATACACAGTGTGGCCACGATACTTTTTTTTTTGGTAAGATGACAAAAGATAAAGTAAAAGAACAGTTTTATTTTCATCCAAACTGTTTTCAAAAGCAGGAGTAGCATCCATGCTCCAGCGAATCCAGGTAAATAACCAGCAGTCACTTTTGTTTTTAAGCACAGCCCATTCACAACATTAAATTCATCACCCATCAGCCTGACTGGCAGCCACCTGAAAATCAGCAATTGACATTTCTTCTCCGATCTTGTCTCATCCATTTTTTAATTGTGCTCATTCTCTCCTCGCTGGTCCCGCAGGACCGGCGGACTGCCACGGTGGCCACCGTCATCCGTCTGATCTGACGGGGGAGAAAGAGAAAAAGGAAGAATGAGAGAGAGATAGAGAGAAAGAGAGAGAGAACACGAGTAGAATCGGGCTACTTCCAACTTCAGTGCTGATGTGTCAGGCTTATCACACAGTCGAGCGCTCCTAAGGTGACATCCTCCACTGAATCAGTGACATTTCACGGACGGTGCAAATCTATCCGTCTTTGTCACCGGTCCTAACCCCCTCTCTGCTGGGCCGCACGTACTCTTGCGCTGCTTTTGCATTCTGTGGTTTAGCATATTGATCACGGTGAAGCTAGTGAACTGTGCAGAGGCAGGTATACGGTTTGGTCACTGTCACTTTTCACTGAGTTGGGTTCTTAATTCTTAAAAGTGGGCTCTTGATTGTGCATGTCATTGTATTTGGGACCTGCTGTACAAATTATTGCTTTCTAGTAGCCGTTGATTGTGGTTAGGGTGGCACTGCAGGGCCTTGATCTCATTAAGGCATTCTGTTTGATCACTTATTTGATTCCATCCAATCAACATTCTGCATACAGTACCAGTGAACAGTTTGAACACCTTATCACTGTTTGTTTTATCTACATTGTAGATTAATACCAAAGACATTCAAACATAACATATATGGAATCATGTAGTAAACATGATTTTTGCCGACCGCTACCAACTCTCCCAGCGTTTTCCCAAAATGTTTTCAGTAGAGTTGAGTAAGTTCCAGGTCTTTCTCTAACTCATTGAGCTACAGGGAACTTTGTATCTTAGGACAATTTTACATCTTTTATCAACCAAGGGCATGTTTTTGGGCTGTGCTAGGAATCCGGAATGCCCGATGTAGACCCATGCGAACACTTGGAGAACATCCAAACTCCACACAGAAAGCTCCCGGGCTGACCCGACAATCGAACCCAGGACTTCTTGCTTTGAGACGACTGAACTAACCCAAACAAATCCATTACTGTTATCAAATAAGTGACCAGGTTCACGGAAATGGTGTAAATATGAATGCTACATTCACACAGGACCTATTTGTATGACACAGAATCCATCTGTCAGGAAAACTAGACTGTGCACGAAGCACACGTGCTTGTCAATTATGAAAGATTGACAGATCACACACTACTGCGCCCCAGTGCCAAATCTGATGGATATATCAAGCTGTGAATGGGACATAACTTCTACCATAGAGCAGCTGGAACCACATTTCATTAATAATTCACACAAAAACACTCACATTTCTGTTTGCTTGAATTTAATTTTCTTACTTTAAGATGAGTATGCTTACATGACTTTCATTTCAGTTGTAACCTATTAATTTCTATATATGAAATGTGTACACCTGTCCATTGTACATGAAGTCTTGACATATAAGAAGTTGTAGCTATAACCTCATTTACTTATTTGGGATGGTGTTCTAAAAAAAATCAAAGTGTGTCTGTGGAATTTCGAGGACATTCGAGTACTCTCACTTTGTGCTGTTTACATTGTTCTGGTAAGAAAGCTATTGCTTTAGGCTCATGATGCTTAGATGGTTGCTGTGTTGATTCTTCATACCACAACACCAAAAAGCATTGATATTGATATTTATGAAAGCCACAAATATGACTGTCCATTCAAATCGATTTTAAATCAAATATCTCTAATGCAACTCCCTCCCAGCAGGTCATCCCATGTCTATCGTCAAACCTCCACAGTTGCATTATAACTGCCAGATCATTTCTAGCATCTAACAGCTGCCAACAATAAGCGTAATATATTGTTGTGAGTAACCACAAATCAATATTTCACTATTATATATTTTGTGTGCATTGTAACAAATCCTGAAGATCATCAGGACATTCTTCTGCAACTACCTGCTCTCTTGTCAACCAAGTAATGACTGTTATGTATAATATTATGAATATTATATAATTATATTAAAACAATTGACAAAATCTGGAAGACCTTTATTTCTGCGAGAAGCAGACCAAGAACAACCAGACTGGTAGTTTAATAATTTTTCATTAATTGCCGCACGTCTCTCTGTTTACATGAGTGGTACTTTGTCCTCCATGTGGGACAAATAAGTACATTTATACATTATGTCTATACATAATTGTGCGGAGTCGTGCATGCAGCCTGTTACTTGCAGTTTCTTGCAGAAATTGACATATTTCAAGGTTTCATATTCAAGTATTTTACAACCTTTGTCACCATGTGCTTCCGCCATTCAGTCAATCATGAATTCATTTAAATTCTCTTCCTCTAGGTTTTCTATATGGTTTCAGTAAATGATTCATACTGTGTAATTAACTATTTTAAATACTAAAATCTCATACATACAAGCTGATACTAAAATGACAGGTAACATGACTGGCAGTGTGCAGATGCTTCATGCTGCTTGGTTGGAGGTTTCACCGTATTTGTCTTTTCTTCTGTTTACAGCGCCTGAGGTGAGACAGACACAAGAGGTGTTCGTCTGAGCATATTTTTATTGACAGCTGCCAAAAAAAATTGTCTTCTGACTTAAAAATAAATACGCTGACACCAGAATGTGACTGCTATTCATGGTTCATAGCGCAACGTCTTGCACAATGTCAGCTTAATTAGAAGCAAAAGTTTAATATTACTGTCGAAACTTGTGTGCAAGGCATGTTTTACTGGAAACATACAGCCACCAATAGAACATGCAAAAACCCAGTTTCTTACATTTACAGTATGAATATGAGATATTGTATGTTTAGTCTGCTCAGCATACATGAGGATGTGGTTGTCATTTTCACACATTCTATGCTTGGGGACTGGTTAGGACAGCATGTCAAGCCAGTCCAGTACCTGTATCTTCTTCTTCCACACCTATGACTTTTTGTGTGTGCAGCTCTAGACAACAAGTGATCACAATACACATTTCCGCTGTGTGATGGTTCATCTCAAGAACCTTGGAGTCCATAGACTTTTATGCAGCTTCTATATGGAACACATGACACAATTCTGATTACGTAATTTCTTGCTTATGTAATTTTCAGCTCTTATTGAGTAGTGGTTCTTGATGAAATTTTGCCTGAGGGATTGATGATTACAGATGTTCAGCTTAAAATGGCAATTTTGCAATGCAATTCCTCACAAAATATGCAAATCTCGTTCCATCTTTCTTTAATGTTCACTGTTGCATTGAAATATTTTTCGTAATTTTTGCATGCCGATTGGTGTCAAACTGGAGCCATCTTTGCTTTGCAAAGTTTTCACAGGAAGCTGCTTTTGTACCAAACAAAGATTACAATCACTTATTCCCCATGTCCCAACTTTTTAGAATGTGTAGTAGGCCTTAAATAAAAATATAGTGTATATTTATTCAAGCCTTTCATGTGAGCATGACTATGTTGCTGTAGCCATGAAGGTTGAATACATTATTGTCAGATTTTATTTGTATGTTTGTTTACAAGAGAAGAGCTTCCCCCCCCCACACACACAATGCATGTTAATCTCCGGCTAGTCCTCCATCACTGGACACTCTCTGATCACAGGATGTCGTCGGTGGGGTCCTTTAAATTGATAAATGACATACCCGGGGATGACAGAGTGTCCAGGCTGATGACAAATGAGCTTCTGTCAGTAATTGTATTCCCACAATATTTATCTGTATGGTAGGTGTTGCTCATAAAATAATCATTGAGTGTATGTAGCAGATAGCTGAACATAATAAAAGCTTGGTGAATGTATATTTTTATGAATCGAGAATATCTGAAATAATAGGAAAACCAATTCATTTATTTTAAGGATAAAACAAGGTATTGTAGTGACAGATAGTGTGAGTTCTGCATACTGGTTCAAACCTAGTGTCTGGTTACACTAATTCCTGCCAATAAAACACTTGTTATGGTCGATGCAGCATATAAATTATAGATATACAAATATAAGACTGTGGGATGACAATAAAAAGTCTATATAAAATATTAATGAACGATATATTTAAATTATTATTATTGATATTATGATTGACATTATTATTAAACAAAATTCTTATAATCATTATTTTTATTTTAGTATTAGTACTGCAGTTTTGAATTAATTAATTGTATTATGTTGTTTTGTAGTACTGTTATTATTATGGATAATATTTTGCTAATTTTATTACTAATGTGCCTAATCATCCTAGTGTCACTTATTTCATAATGGGAAGCTGTGTTCTGTTTTATGATCAGATTAATCAAATTATTTGGATCAGATTAATGATTATTCTAGAGTATATTTAATAATTCAAATACTGTAGAGTCTCAAGTCCACACATCCAATATAGGTACCCTTCTTGGCTTCAGACAGAAGTGCACCATATTGATTAGTTATTCTGTTAATTAAAGTCAGTCTCAGGATAGAAGGATCTGTTCCAAATTTAGACCTCATGTTCGAGGGAACAGGAGCGTCAGGGATTGCAACATCTGTAGCATGCAATGTCAGGGTTAAACTTCTCCTGCATGGGCACATGTAAACTCCAGGAGCAGGTGTTACACTGACACTGTACTGTCACATACACGTGCCACAGTGCAAAGTGCGAAATTAAGAAGGAAGATGCTTCATAAACAGCTCTTTTTGAGCCATATGTTAGAAGTGTAGAACCCAGTAAATTAGAAGGATACAAACCAATGGGGAGAGAAAATGGTGCGTCTGGCAAATTCAGTGGCGACTGACTTGTTCTGCTTGTAATCTTCTGCATTGTACTTGCGTGAAAAAAGATTATCCTCTTATGATGGTGTGCTAAAAGGTTGCCCGCAGAAAGGGCAAGCCATTCTACCCCTCCATTATGGTCAAAATCCAGATTAGGTTAAGACTCTGTCTCTCTCGGTAAGGCGTGTTATTCTTCTTTGCCTTGCCTGTCCTTGTGTGACATCACAGATCGTGGCCTGGATTCAGTGCTAATTCTGGCAGGATGATCGCAGGATTAACAAACCCACGACACTGCATAGCGTCCTTCAAGAAGAGGAATGCATTTCATTTTGTTTTGTCTCCACATTCTTTCTCGTTTGATATCTGACGGTCTAGTGTAATGGAGCAGTAATGAGTCGTGCTGATGAAGTGCAACAAAGCTGTAATCTGTCCATAGTGAAATGGATGAGACTTCCTGTGACCGTAAATGGAAACTAAACTCTGCCAGGATTTAGTACAGGATAATAAAAATGCAGCAAGAGTGGGGATGAGAGCGCTCTTATAAAAAAAGATGGCAGGCACTGCAGTAAAGGGTAATGAAATTTGTCAGGAATCAAACTGTGCTCTTGGATTTGTTTTTGTGCCTTGCCCCTTTCTCATGATAATGATCCACAGCTGAATCTTCTTTAGGGGTAAAGCTCGGCGTATTTAAACCTAGAACACTAATGTTGAAATTAGTAACACCAGCACTAACTCTGGGAATATTTTACCCAGTATAAAGTGCCTGATTTAATCACACAAGCACGAACATCGAGTAAATTAACCCATAAAATATGTTCCTCTCTATCACTATTGTTGGGTGAAAATCACACAAACTCGTGCCTCTTGAAAAAAAAAAAACATAGATGGGACGAAGGAATCAATCAAAGTCCCACCATGTAACCCAGACACCAGCAACACAACGAAAGATCACCTGGCGTTAGTGTTCTTGGGTTAAGAAGACAAGTGGATCCTTTTATGAAGACTATTTGGGGTATTTGTGCTCATTTGTGTTCATTTGGAGTTACTGCCCAGGTTGTTATTCGTGTTATTAAGTATTACTAACATTTCTTAATATTCTTTCTTGTTTTGTTTGCTGTTTTTACTCAGGTTTGTTAGGTGTTCTTTGCATTATACACCCGTTCATGTTTCCATTCATTTGACATTCTTGCTGATGTTTATAATCCTTGCACATTTGGAATTATTTCATACATTAATTGGTATTCCTCATCTTCCTTACTTTCATGTAATATTCATGTAAAGTTTGCTTGGTGGCCGTACTCATGCTCATGTTTTGCTCATGTTTGCTAGGTATTCTAGCTCATACTCACATGTCTGATATTCTTGCTCAGGTTTGGTTGGTATTCTTGATCATGCCCTTGCTTCATCATATTCTTTAGCTGTGTTGATGTGATGTCAGGCATGACATGTCATTGGAAAGTTGACTGTTGTATGTCTGAGGTTATGTGCATACTGTACACATACTGCTGCCTCAAATGTAGTGCTTTATAGACACTTTGAACTATACTATCAGCTCTTGGGGTAGGTCAAATTTGCTTAGTTGATGCAGGACATTTACAAATGTTTCAAATTTGGTAAATGGCTTGCTCCAAGCTCTGGTAAATGACAAACATTTAGGATGTCATGAAACACAATGGACTATGGTTAAGGACTTCAGGCCCAATACAGTTTCTTGATGCTGATTGAAATAATGTAAAAAAAAAAATTAATACAGGCCTGGGTTGAAGCTCTTTTAGTGGTCAACTGGACCGAATAAAAACAGCTGATGGGAGAAAGACCAGACTAAAATAGGTGGTCTTCAAACTCCACACAAGGACCTTGATTAGCAGGCTAATGAACCTAGTGAAGTGGATGGTTAATCAGTCAATGTGCAAAATGTGGAAATCCACTAAAGCATGGGTGAAAAATAATGGGTTGAAGGACTTATAGATGTTGATGGATGTTGATAGATGTCGAGGGTCCACAATGCGTTCCTGCTATAACTCTCATAGTGTTATGGCACCACCTTGCTAATATGGGATCAGCGGGGTTATTTATTTTAAACTACAATATGTGAAAATGTTTTGCTTGTTCTGTGTGCCAGCAATGGTGAGTTAATAAAGCTAGGTCCAGTTCACCGGGTGTGCCCTTGGAGATTGCTTACATCAAAGCACCAATCAAAAACTGGTGCAGATATAATTTGTCATCAGGGATTTCCTGCAGGAGAATTATAGAGAAGATACAGCGACCGATCAATACTATGGATTTTCGCTGCAGCGGCTGATTGTCCAATTGCTGTGAAACATGTGGCGAGATAGAAGGGCCATTCTGAAGCAGACTGCCGACTCAGCATAAGCCATGTCAGATACTTATAGGCCGGCCGCAATAGAAAATTATCATGCTGCAGTGGCCGGGTACTACTTAACCCCCTCTCTTGCCCCATGTGATTCATTGGCTCCTGTCCACCAGAGTGAGAGCAAAAGAAAATTGAGAGAGAGATATATAAAGAGAGAAGGCTGGATGTGTGTAGCACTGCATACAATCCCTCTTCTGCCTCAAGATGTCAGACTGAATTAGCAAAAAGATGCACAGACGCGCTAAATCCTCGACTAAACTGACCCCTAGATTTAGCTCACTCTTTATAAACCCTGTAAACATTTATGCCAAGACAGATCCCATTGCGCAGGGGACATGACATTTTCTATATTTGTTTGGATTTGCTAGACATAAGCAGCGGAAACGTTTCACTCTTCAGATATGCTGCATTTTTTTTTCCAAATGACTAGTGAGGTTTCAGTTTAAATATATTCAGAATCCTAGTCTCTTTTTAAAAGAGGTAAAATGGTAACTTGAAATGTCAGGCATGAATACTTTATGTACATAATTTGTCCAAGGTTTGAGCACAAAGTTTTCCGACAGGAATTATTGAGCTAGTTTCAGCTTCATCTCTGTCTGTGGCAGATGTGGCACATGGACGGTAACTACAAACATTCATTCCTCGAAATGTTTCTTTTGGAGAGACAAACAAAGACGATTTTACTCTGGCAGGTAGTGAGTAAAGCTTCAGTGACTCCATTCTCTACATCCACAAATACAACATCAAATTAAAAAAAAGACATGGGGAAGTATATAAATGTTACTAAATATACCTTTTACTTGTTTGATAGCAAACAGTTACAGATACCAAAGTTTATATATATATATATATTCATTTCTTTTGTCAATAAACCCATCCGTAACATTTTCTATAACTTTTAAAGCAAAGGTTATTTAGGACTGATAGAATTTAGAATATTCTTTTTACCAAGTCATCGAACCAGCAAACTTCTGACCACAAACCTAGGTCTCTAAATCTACAGTAATATAAACTAGTTATAAGTTAAGTAATATATAATAAATAAATATATAAATATTATAAATAAGTAATATATTCACTAGTGACTGGCTTGCAATATTTTTGCTAACATTCCTGTAACAATTCATCCAGAAAGTCCCCAAAGACGTCCACAAGCAATGCACTGTAACAGTCCAAATCCAACGTCGCCAATTTGTTTCTGTTTTCTGTAAAATAAAATGGATCTTAAATGTGTTTTTACATAAATTATAATATTTACAGATTGCAATATTTGTTTAAGTTGTATGCTTCATCTTTGGGATTTTCCTCTTGAAATGACATTGTCGGAAATGCCGTTTTTGATATGTACAACTTTGTGTGGCATATGGCTGTGTTCATGCACTACAGATTGCATCACCTTCACTTCAGCATCAATTCACACAGACACCACATTAATCTTCAGCATTTTTTTTATCATAGGAGCAGAAATACACACATTTCTGAAAAAAAACAGTGGACTGTGATGTAAAGTGAACAACATCACAGGTGTACATAAGGAGCACAGTGTAAAGAGCACAAAACTGGACTAATGAGATAGAGGATAGAAATAGTTTACATCACAATATCAACCGATATATTAGAATTTACATTCTATAATTGGGAAGATTTTTGACCAGTGAATCTAATTAAAATACAGGTTGCTAACAGTAATTTATTACAGGGGAATCACAATGAGGTCTGCAGATTTATTTTTATTAAACCTATTAAACCTTATTTTTATTAAACCTCTTTATCTCGCTGTATGATCGTGCATACACACTTAATGTCATAATGTCACACATCAACGTCATCAACAATTTCTTTATTAAAATAATATTTTAACTAAAAACTAAAGAATATGAAAATATCATTTTGTCTTGTTTGCAGCACCCCAACTGATTACTCATTTGAGTACATTTTAAATAGGTTACTTTTTACTTGAGTACATTTTAAGCTATTAACATTACTTGTACTTGAGTAAAAAACATCTAGTTTAAACAAAGTGATAGTACTGTTTTGAGTACTATATTTGAGTATCTTTTCCACCAACGGCACTTGAAGTCTTTGTCATACACTAACCAACGTGGGGCATTTCGAGCAGTGTGACATATCACGTTGTATTGTTTCTACCCCAGGGCAGACTATATGTGTTAATATGTAATATCACATAACATGTATATGATTTGGATAAGGATGAATCTATACTTCAATTATTGAGAGTATCTCTTGCATGGATGAATGAGCTACAGCAGACAAAAGCATGATGTGGTCATAATAACGTGACTGGACGGTGCGTGTGTATTGTGTATCCAATGTGGATGTGAATAAGTATGTCAGCAAATGCCATCGACACAATTACGCAGAGCAAGTGTTGATGGGAAGAGGCATACGAAGGGCCGATAGTCAGCGTAGAACAGCCGGCCATATTTGAACAGCCTCTTTTTAATGATAGAGATATTGAGTCCTGTAATTGTCATTATTGCCAAAGCCAAATTGAAACTCATAACCTGGCTGACTCCAGCTATCACTTGTCATTAAGTAAGAAAACAGGCCTCGCTGTGGTGTGCGCTCGCTGCCGCGAGCCGTCTGTTGACACCCAAGGTAATTGAATGGCCGGGATGTTTTGAACACACGGGGAAATAAGAGGCGAAATGAACACTTGATCGGAGCGTTTTTATGTCCTTGGAGATGATTTTATTTCACATAATGTCTATTTTATAGCTCAATATGCTATTAATTTGCATGCCGCCAAGTCACAGTGTGACACATTTATTTAGCCAGTTTCACCGCGTTTGGAGAACAATTGGCTCGTGTGTATGTTGTTTTATGCTGTCAGTCTCTACAATGTGTCATCTCATTATATCATATCTAACAGCGAGGATCAGGCGGTACTGCCATTCACGCACACACACACACACACACACACACTGTGATAAAGCACATCTCCGAGTTCGTTAACTATTGATCCAACCAAAACTGCTGTATGTCGTATTTTCTAATAGAATTTCCCAGGAATAGAAATTCTGAAAAGAAATAAGTAGCTTGAAAAACTATTAATAAATAACAGTCTATGTTTCTGTTTGTGAATTCCCCATATTTGTTATAAATACTCCCTAATTTTAAATGACAACATTGACATCTGACTCAAAACTGAGTGTGTTTGAATGTGTGTGTGAAACCTGTTACGAACTGGCACCCTCTCCGTGAATCTTTCTGCCAGTAAATTTGACCCACCTTGACCCTTAAATGGACAAAACGGCAGTGAAACAGAATAAATGAAGTAACAAATTACAAGTTACTACCTGAATCCACCACAGTTCAGAGTATATCATTTAATGTGATGCTTCAAAGAATCCTGGATCCTCTTATTCAATGTTTAGGAACCTTTTGCACCTTGAGTCAATCTGGGAAATTTAAACTATCAAACATCAATTTTAGTTCAAAATGTTCAGGAGACTGCAAAACGCTGAACACGAAGAGGACTTTTGACCTTTTGCAGAACAGTGCTACGTCCATAACGTAGATTGTGGTCTTTTTTTCCCCCATTGTTAAACTCTGTGAGGTTCTGTGAGGTGACCTGAAATGAACTGTACACAGGTCTTGGGTCTTGTAGGGAAGAATGGACCAGAATTGTCTTTCACACAATTCCAAAAACACTGTTCAATATAACCTTGTGAAATGATATATCTTCCTGCAATTACCAATAGTCATGAGACATTAAAGTGGCATATTCAAGTAACCACTAAGCTACAATTGTGGTAAAAGACTTGTTTTACTTCTTCTCTTTTAAATTATGCAGATTGTAGGGAAAGGTGAAATTTAATGTGGAAAAATCTGGAATGATTTATCTTGGTCTCGTTTTTCATCACATAAATCTGGCTTTGTAATGGGGGAGGGGTAAAATTAGGGCGACATATCTAGATAGGGTCCTTTGCCATTCTCTTCACTTCACATTTTTTGTGTCACACTGTGAATCCAAATTACAGGCTGTTCATCAGAGAGCACGTGTACGACATCTAGAGCAATGATACAGCAGCACTAATGCCTCTGATTCTTTACCTGCTGTTTATGTAAAAGTAGAAGTCCTCAAATTAGATGTTCACTCGAGTAAACGTACAAAAGAATTTACCCTCAAATGTACTTTAGTATTAAAAGTAAAAGTATCAGGATTTACTATGACATTAACGTTCTAGGCAAAACGTTCTTACATTTATGGCATTTGACAAACGTTCTTATTTTGGGCCACTTACATTTATCTCTCATTTTATACAATTGAACAACTGAGGGAACAATTTACTCAAGAGGCGGTGGCATCAGCACGATTCGAACTCAGGACCTTCTGATCAAAAGTCTGCTGTTGTACCCACTGAGATATGACTTCCCTTGATTCACCAATATTTCAGTGTCTTAATTTAGGCCATTATGTCCAATCTCACACAGTTTGTCTGTCTGTCTGTCTGTCTGTCTGTCTGTCTGTCTGTCTGTCTCTCTCTCTCTCTCTCTTTCTCTCTCTCTCTCTCTCT
>JAOUQU010000013.1:3538785-3564171 GCA_028566735.1 Ammoglanis amapaensis | reverse complement strand
GGAATAAATTCCTGTCACGTTTTCTTCTTGTGGTGTTTAATGGCGGTTGGCAATAAGGGTGTGCATTACCGCCACTTGCTGGTATGGAGTGTCACGTCTTCCTTTGTGACGCTAATCAAATTAAAAGTCCCAGAAGTCCTTTGATGAAACGACTAATCGACCAATGGAATTTGTCCGACTAACGAATAATCGATTAATTGCGGTCAGCCCTACTGCTCACTATGTTTTTGAACCCCCCTTCCCCATAGCTACCCCTATAGCTTACATATGTAGTAGAATGTAGTTCCTGGCTGAAGAGGGATAAATGCATAATTGACATTTGCCCCAATTTTCCAACTTGCTAGTAAATGTTGCAACATTTTATTAAAACTGTCATGATGCTGTAATGAACAGAACCATATAAACTACGGCAGAAAAAAAACACATTGTCAGTAAATTTCATCGCTGCATATAGAGCTACAACAACCCCCAGAAATGGCTTCTCTTCGTCCCCTGGTTTACACAGGCACTTTTAGTGGTTAAGATACTGAACAAGTGATAGAAAGGTAGCTGCTTTGTGGCCACTGTTGTGCTTATGAACAAGTGCAATAAACTTTAACTGCTTAGGCAATAATTACTGCCTCAGTACTTATTGTAAAAAGTAAAAAGTGTTTGCAAAAAACTGAATGAAAAATGTAAAAAATTTTACGAGGGCCCACAGGGACAAATACTTGTAGCAATGGTTGATAAAGTCTTGTAGCATCTGTCATAAAATGGGAAGATGTATATGGCATGGCCAATATGCAACTTTTTTTTGGCAGGATGTCCCTTTTCTCTTCAGCTGCCAGACAATTACAGAACAATGTTCGAAAAAAACGATACATGACAGTTAAACAATGGTGAAATCGATCATCTCAACTATCAATTTTCATACATTTTACCTTTATACAAAGTAATTCACTGTTATTTCATTATACATAATCTGAGCAATTTAGGGTCAGGGGTTTGGCTCAAGGGCTTGATAGGTAGGTGGATGGATGGATGGAAAAACTGATCGCTAAGGTGCCCAACAGTGCCATCTTAGCAGCAGTTGGGCTTGAACCCGGTGACCTTCTAATCGCTAATGACTTAGTATCTTAAATACTGAGTTACTAATTTTTTTCTTGTATTTGTTATCATTAATTTATTTTATTTTATTATAGTTATCTTATCTCATTGTACACTATAATCTCTGGAAATCTTTCTGGAAGGACTAGCAAATGTTAAGTGAGAATAATTTGAGATTAATGGTTATGATTTTGGAAGGGTTTATAATATAAGGCTTGCAATGGCATGACAGCTGAAGGACAAAGGTCATTCTTGAGTGCAATTGCCACTGAGGATAAAGGGAGTAAAGATGCTTGTTGGCTATAAATAAAACGATTCCTAAGTAATTGTATATTAAATCTGTTTGCATAACCTACCAAATACATTTGGCATACGAACTTAAAGAAAGAAGTGCAGTTCATTGTTCCGGTAGGTTCACCTTTAAGAAAATTGTCTCGTACACGTCACACCTCCCCGTACCCATATTCCCAGTGAGTAAGTGGCTCTAACAGCACACAGATCTCCGAGTGGCAAGTGCTAAAGTGCATTATGGTTATGGCTGAATTAAAGGTCATGTTGTCGCATGGTACAAATCAGACGGGACGTCTCGAGCAGACATGAGGTGTCAAGTGTGAAAAGAAGAGAAGGAACATCCCAGTGATCTTTGAGGCCACACAGGACACATTGCCTCCCTCATGAGTAGCACTAGTATAATCGTGACCGTAAAGGAAGAAGCGTGAGATGGTGTCATCAGATAATGAGGTGGAAAATGTCCCTGGGTGAAACGTGAGACTTATGTATGTGAAGAAACACTTAAATCATGTGATGTTGATTTAAAAAACACACTATTCGGACTTAAATTACGTCAAAATGACAACGGTGTCCATCCATCCATCTGATATCTAGTCTCAACACTGTTTAATAGTATTTGGGATAACAGTGGGACACACACTGGGCAAATACATTAAATACCTGGTCATCAGTCTATTGCAGGGTACAGAGACACACACACACACACACACACACACACACACACACACAGGGCAATTTCAGAATCTCTAATTAACTCGATTACATGTCAAGTTAGACACAGGGAGAACATGCTAACCAGTAAACCACCATGCCATGCCAACAATGTCAATGATATTTAAAAGTGCTAATTAGACATTTTTATTTGTTTGATATTTAAAGGGGAACCAAAATGCCTCTTGAGTACAGTATATGTATTCATTTGTTTTAGCATTTAAAGAATTTTTTTTACTATTTGGTTACATTAATGATGAGACAGTTCAATGCTGGTTCAACTTAAAATGACAGATTTCCAATTCAAAGCAAAGAAACATACACAAGGAGAACATGCCAACACCCATAGTGCCCAACCTAGGAATCAATACTAAAGCTTTGCTGTAAAATGACAGTGCTACCCTCCAAGCCACCTTACCAACCCCTTTCCAGTGTAACTAGTGGTTTAAAAGCATACATCTATTGTATTGTACGTTCTTAAAAAACATTAAACAAATAGAATGAAACACCACAATTTTATCATATCATCATGTTTGTTTTGCTGGACCATCATTACATTAGGAGTTGTAGTAGACACTTGGTTTGATAGGTGTGGAATTTGCTTATGTAAATAATCAAAAGTTAATAAATATTTGGTATGTATGAGAAAAAAATACAAGAAAAAATTATATATTTTTTACACACTGCCCCTTGGTGAGCTCATATGCCGGGTGCAGTAGGCAGCCCTAGCAATGGCACCCAGGGAGCAGTTAGGGGTTCAGTGCCTTGCCCAATGGCACTTCATTCGTGACCTGTTGACTTTCTGAATCGAACCACGAGCCCAGTTCTCTTATCACCAGGCCACGGCTGCTCCATTATAATGTACTGTATTGTATTTTAGTCGCTGTAGACTTTTATATTATGTTTTATCAGGTGTCAAAGGTCAATGTGCCTAAGTCCACTCACAGTAAGACGGTCATAGGTTCAATCCGTGTCCTTTCTGAACAGGGTTTATTTGTCATGTGTAAATGTTTACGTCAGTGTATTACACCGGCCTAAATTATATGAATGAGTCCAGTCCGACACAAAGCCATGCAAAAAAGCAACAACACCTGCACTGCTCATACTGGTTGTTAAGCACTGGAATAAAATTTTGCAATATGCATAACCAAATGCTGGAATAATGAGCCATCTGCATGTGTGGTCCCCTCTTCAGAGATGCCAAGAACAGCACCATCTGGGACCCAGCTACCAGCTGTTTTCTTTCTTATTACATGTTTATTAAAAGCCATAGTCGGCCCCTAAAAAGGAACGTTAAAACATGGAGACGGGCGGCAGGCTTCTCCTTGGCTATTAAAAGGAAGTGGAGAATGAGGGTTTCCCCCCCCCCAGCTTGCTTACAAATGAAACAAACATGAATTTATATAAATGTATATAAAACAGCAGCAGGCATTTGCATACAGACACAATTAAACAAGGCAAAAAGGAAAAACTTTGTAGGAATGAAAATATAGGAAAATTTTAGGTTGATTGACAGGTACTGAAACAGCAGACCCTTGACTTTGACCAGGCCTGGCCAAAGTCTGACCTGGGGAGGGGGGGTGTAGGGGGCCAGTATTCACTTGCATTGGCAGCGGTATAATATGCACAAATACAAAAAAGCTATTTTATATTTTACCAGAAGATGGCAGTAGATGATGCACAGTTCGTGTTTAGTTTCAAATACATTTTAAAAACAAAGAAATGCAGGGTTGTTGATGTGTTCTCTACAGAACTAGTCCACATTGTAGCCTAGTGGGTAGAGCTTTGGGATATGGATCCAAAGGTTGCGGGTACAAATCCAGGTTATGCTATACGGCCACAGATGGGACCTTAACCCTGTCTGCTCCAGGAGTGCCGTACGTTGACTGACCCTGCGCTCTGACCCCCAACTTCCAGACAAGTTGGGATATGCGAAGAGAAACATTTCATTGTACTGTACATCTGTATATGTGTAATGACAAATAAAATTGAATTTATTTTAAATTATTTGATGTCAAACTGATATATCAGTATCTGGGAAATATCGTTTCTTTAATGTTTTCTAATAAATAAATTAATTCAGAGCTCGAAATGTGTTATGTTGTGTGTATTTTTCTCCTGAACATCACTAAATTTGCAGCTAAATCGCAGATAAAGGAGCAAATAAACAATTACATTTCATATATAATACTTCAATAGTTTCATGTATATGGTTCAAATAATGTCCGGCACACATTTTCACCTCACCAAATCTGGCCCACTTTGCAAAACACTGGACACCCTCGGCATTGTTGTTCTTAAATCGAATTCTTTCTATAAAAAAAAACCTATTTCCCCCATTGAGAATAATAAAAATAAAACAAATCCATGCCAGAACTGCCTAAACACCTTCTTACTTAACGAATGTCTGAAATTGCCTTTTGTTATGAATGCAAGTATATTTTACACATTTTTATATACATGTTAATCGTAAATTATATAGTTGATATTAATGTAAATAACAAAAATAAACAAAAATAGTGTACACGTACTGTACACACATCTCATTTCAGTAAAGTACTTCTTTTTTATCATTCATTTTTCAATCAGTTGCGCATTTAGCAGACACTTTTATCCAAAGCAACGTACAA
The DNA here is from genome assembly GCA_028566735.1 of Ammoglanis amapaensis. Lineage (NCBI taxonomy): Eukaryota > Metazoa > Chordata > Actinopteri > Siluriformes > Trichomycteridae > Ammoglanis > Ammoglanis amapaensis. Next base: position 3,559,453 of record JAOUQU010000013.1, on the reverse strand, counting down.
CTACAATGGAACAGCATTCAACAGCGATTAATCAAAGGTTAAGAGCCTCGCTCAGGGGCCCAACAGTGGCAACTTGGTGGTCTGGAAAACTTGATCCGGAAAGCGTCTAGTCCCTAGCTCAGTACCTTAACTGTAACCCATCACTGCCTTATGCACTGCCTAGTCATTGCACTTTCTTTGCATGTTCTTTTTCATAGTTTACAGAATATAAAGAAAACATTCTTATAGCAACATCCACTGTCTAAATGTAGAATCACGGCATACATTGAGTGTGTTAAAAACCCATGGAGCTGCCTTGCTGTCTTACTACCTACATTGGCAGCTCAATGAAGAAAATCTACTTACAAGTTGTTGCCTTAAAGAACAAAATAGAACGTCTTTATTTGTCATTTCGCATATATAGAATTACAGTACAAGGAAATTTGTTCTTCGCAAAGCCCAATTTGCGCTTCTGGAGAAGACGGGGTTATAGGTCTTGCTCAAGCACCCAACAGTAGTTGTGTCACAGAGCCTGGATTTGAAATTCCAAGCTTCAGTTCATAGCCCAAAGCTCTACCCAGTAGACTTACTGTCCTTTTTATATGAATCAGATTGTTAGAATGCTTTGCTAACACAGTTCGCATATTAGTGTTCAAACCAACGGTTATACATGCCCAAAAATGTCCCTCTGTTTATCAAAAACAATTATAATACTAATGATTTGTAGCCTTAATGAATTCTAATTTAAATTGTTCTTTCATGATAATTTAATCATTTTATGACATTACATGTTTCATTTACATGCATTTTTGTTTGCAATCAAATAACTATGTATTTAAAGCTTAAAAAATCAATTATAACCCGAAGTGTCTATCAAGTCAAGCTTTTTTGTGCTTTCAGTTGTTTGATTGAGTCATGCAGCCCTAGCCACAGTGACCAGGGAGCAGTTTAGGCTTTGGCGTCTGGCTCAACCGTTACCTGTTGACTGTCTGAATTGAACTGAAGTTCAGTAACCACTAGGCCAGGGGTGTCAAACCGATCCTCAAGGCGCCAGTGTGGCTGCGGGTTTTTATTCGAACCAGATCAGAACACACCTGATTTCACTAGTTTAATTAGCTGGTCTCAGTTAACCAGCTGATCATGTGACCTCCTGGGTTGGTTGGAATAAAAACCAGCAGCCACACCAGCCCTTCGTGGATCTGGTTTGACACCCCTGCACTAGGCCGTCAAAATGTAAAGGACATTTACTACTAACTGAAACTATTGAGATCCAAGTAATTCTTGGTGGCTTGTCAGAACATGTATGAAAGCTTTGCATGATTGCTAAATGTTCTCGAACCATTATCGTAGGTCGTAGCTTCCATTTATTCTATCATTCTAAGGAGTGTGGATTAATGGCCACTACAGTGAATGTAGCACTATTGGTTAAAGATCAGGGTTCTGAACAACAACGTTTGCATTTTATTTTCCTTTATATATATATTAAAACAGGCCTATTATGCACATCAAGCTCAAGCATTGCCATAAGATCCACATAGTGCTGATTAAGCTTGGCGTAAGTGCACCCCGCCCTCTGCAACTGTTAACAAATCTCAAAAAAGCCTGAGCCAGACGTAGGCGACCTGCTCATGATGGACAGGAAGAAGTGGTTCTTAAAGCATTCATCAGCATTTGTGTCCACACATACAAGTAGACAGGGCCGGGCTGGACAGACACTGACAAAGCTGAGGTTGGACACACTGTCGCTGCAGAACATGCCAGCGCCAAGGTATTGAGTGACGGCTCAATGCAATCGGTGTGGTACGCACAAGGAGAGAGGGATTGTGGGTAAGTATGGACGTGCGATGGCATACGTCTATGTCGTTGGACATACTGTATACACTGTCTTCAGAAATATTTTTGAATAATGTAATAACAGAAAAAAAAATTTATTTCACAACGGTTATTTGTTAATATTTGTATGGAGCCGTTTCATATCAGTAAGTTAGAACAGAATAGTAAAGGATTAATGATGGGAGATAAAAGGAGACCCACCAACAAATCAGACAAGTACAAGTAATTATGTCATATCATTTCAAACATGATTATTTTTCAGTTCAAAATAAATAATCAATTTCTCATTGCAAAATAATGTCATATTTTAGCATATAATGTACATCTTTATTTATATATTGCTTCTTACAATAGACATTGTCTAAAGCAGCTTTACAAAATACAGGACCAACAAATACAGATACCCTTGTTGAGCAAGTCGAGGGCGACTGTGGCAAGGAAAAACTCCCTGAAAATTACAGGAAAAAACTTTTCGAGGTACCAGATCTGGGTATCATATTGTAAAATAATTCATCCAATCTGGAAAGATCCCAGTCTATACAAAGCAAAGTGAATAATAAACCTTCATGCTATTGCGATGAATGCAACCATGTCATAAACCATAAAGCAGGTGATCAGAAGGTTTCCGGTTCGATTCCGAGAGTCGACAGGTCACAACTGAGATGCCCTTGAGAAAGGCACCGAACCCCGAACTGCTCACTGGGTGCCGTGGCTTGGCCTGCCCACTGAACACGTTCACGTGTGCTCACTGCTGCCCTCTAGTGCGTTTTACTGCACGGATTGGTTTAAATCACGGATGAATAATTTCTATGTGTAAAATGCACAGAGGTGAAAAATAAATGAAGAGCAGACAGAATATGACTTGAAGAATCAAAGATTGATATCGCCTACAATCAAATAATTGTCAAATAATAAAGTACATGTAGGAATCACTGTTTTAAATAAATATATATATTTTATTATTTGCATTTCACAGTCAATCCTAACGTTTCAGATTTGGGTTTTAGTTTCATGACTTTCATGTTTCTATTTAGTTTGAACACTCTCCAGTGTTCGGCAGCCAAACGGGATAACCTATATTTACACATCTGTGTGTTTGTGTGTGTGTGTGTGTGTGTGTGTGTGTGTGTGTGTGTGTTTAAAATCAATCACAGAACCAGGTGACAGGGGCATTTATCTTCAGCGCAGGCTAATGGGTTAATGCGGCCTACAGCCTGAGCCCAGCGGAGGGCCTCACAGCGTGCATGCTTGTACGAGCGCCGTGGTGAGTGTCAGTCCTCCCACGGAGCCACGGAGCCACGTTCTTAAAGCGCCGTGTTTCCAAATCAGGCATGAATAATTAAACCGTTGCAGCAGGTCGCTCTAACCGCAGATTACATGAAGCGATGTGGGTCAAGCGCCACCAGCGCTGGATGCTCACTGAATGAAGTCAAAATGCCTTTCTGCTTACATTAATATTTTAAAACTTCATATCTGAGATACGGAAGGCAGGGGGGCAAGGCCTGGAAAACCTTTTTTCCGGGGGGGGCTAGATCACAATCAGACTTAATGGGACAAGTATGTTTGCACATACAAGACATTTGCTTCTAGTAATGCAGATACTCTCAGTACACAAAAAAAATAGTTACTAGTGAGCACTCACTACGGGGCAGCAGTAAACACTCATGTCTGGCATGTTGGCCTCGGCACCCGATAAGCCATTAGGGGTTCAGTGCCTTGCTCAAGGGTACTTCAGTCGTGACCTGTTGATTTTTGGAACAGGACAGGACAGTAACAGGATCATGGGCAACCCAAACTCACTCACTCTGTAAATAAAGATGGACCAGCTGAGTGGTTCAGGTACAGGATAAGTAATCCAAATTATGCAAGTTTAAACCTCACTACAGCTACGTTGCTGCTGTTGGGCTCTTGAGCAAGGCCTGTAACCTTCATTGCTCAGACTGTATAATGTAACTGTGCTTTTGATAAAGGTGTTTTAATAAAGGGCTGTTTTTGCAGGGGATCAAGAGGGACCAAACAATCTTAGAATGATGGAACTTAAATGTTTAACAGGAATTACTTTGGGGTGAGTTATTAATATCAGTTTTATAACATTGTGGTCATTGAGGTTTATAGCAAGTTCATTATTTTTAGATGCGTAAAAATGTGCAATGTTATAAATCCAATAAGCTTGTGGTCAAGTGTCTGAGACCAGCACGATGCCACTTTAAAAATGCAGTTAAACGTTTATCTCTAAGTAAGTATGAACGGTTTGTACAAGAAAATGCAAATGTTATAATTAAAACTAGTTGTATTATTAAAGCTACTTTTTTATTTATTTATTTTAGGGGGAAAATTATTATACGCTCTAATAGTTTACGTGCTTTCTTTTCTATTATTGTTATATTTTAATGAAATCGGCTTATATGTTTCTACCCACTACTTTAAATCATTTCATGCTACTTTGGCTATGGCTTTATCTGTAAATTGAATATTTATATTTCTAAAAAAGAAAAGGTCAGTATTCTGTACTGATGCTGATTTAAAAACAGGACAATATTAGTAAATTACAAAAATATATCAAGAGCTAAAAGTCACTGTTCTCATTTCTGATACACTTTTTCATACATTACATTGGTAGATGTATGTGGACACCATTATTTATTATCGTTTTTATGTATTTTATCATCACAAATGCCAGCGAGCAGGTATACCGTGATATCTACCTACTTGCGTTGCCTCGCCCAGCAAATTGTGATGCACTGTGGATGTTAAAACCTTTCTTTTAGAACCAGCAGTAACAATATTAAGCTTTTATAACTGCAGTTTTGGTGATCTGACCCCGTCATCCTGTCATCATGCCTGGCCTTTTTAAGTATAGCGTCTACTATATATTTTTATGTATATGCCAAAGCCCTCACTCACTGGCTCACTCAATCATCACTAATTCTCCCACTTGCTGTGTACCTACAAAGCTAAAACTTGGCGCCATCATTCCCTATCATGTCCTTGGAAAAAACTAACTGCTTCATACTTTCCTACATTCGATGGCTTGTTTGATACCGCCATCGAACACGCCAACACCAATACATACATATATATACTTTAAAAAGGTAAAATCCAGGAATCCATTTCACATTTTAGTTTGTTGTAAACCTACAAAAAGGTCTGCCTTCAACTAGAACATCGATACATCCGACATCTGTGCAAGCGTTGGCACAAATTGCTGCTTTGTACTGTGCTTGGCCAGAGCTTTGCGGTACCTATATGACAATGAATTGCCGTATAGGTACCTAGTGACTGGAATGCATATGCATGTTAATTGTAATAAGCCCATATAAATAGGAACTGTTGTGTCAAAAAGATAATCCGGTATAAAAACTATGCCAAATCAGTAACAAACTGTGACGACCCTTAATGGGAGCAGCTATCAGTAAAACCAACCTATGCTCATGTTACGAGCTGTTTGTACTGCACGTGTTGTATCAAACAGTTTGTCTAAATGGTGGAACTTTGAAAAGGTCAGCAGCTTATGAAAGTGCACAAGCAAGCTAAGCGGAAAACAACGACACAGCTTGTGCTTTTCATGAAAACACTCTTACTGTCAAAATAAAGGCTTCCCAAAAAGAGGAACTTCACCTTGCTGTGTTCGCAGACACTTCGAGTGACTAATGTAAGACAGTGGAGTAGAAACCAGACAAATTATTACAGAAGGTTCTCTGTATTTCCGGTGACTGCTGTTTGAACCTCTGTGATTTATGTTCCATGATGGATTTACGCCCTATCCTGGGTGTATAGAATAACAAAAATAAATGTAGAGCCAGAAATCGACATTCTCATTACTGATATACCTTTACATACATTAAATGAGTAGATGTATGAGAACATAGCTGTTTAAACATCACCCATGGCAACAAATAGACCAATCATGAAAATATATGAATATACATTTAAATCAATACCATTGAACAAGTCTTTATCCAAAATGATTTATATTACAGTATACAGTCTGAGCAATCGAGGGTTAATGCCTTTTTCAAGGGCCCAACCGACATTTAAACTGACATCTGTTGGGTTACTTGTCCTGTACCCTAATTAGGCTACGGCTGGCTCTTATGTTATCCTAATAGTTGCAGTGGGATTAGTTATTATGTAAATTAATATTTTCAGCAATTCCAAAGCGGTTTATAATTAAGATGGATCACCATTTTTTTTGGTATATAGTTTGGTTAACTTCTCATACGTGCCAGTAGCATCAACGCGTTTGCCTTTAGAAGCTGTGTGTCTATAGACTTCAACGATACTGCATGGAATGTGAAGTCGCTGAGCATGTCTAGGGGTGAATGGTGCTGTGGGCGGGTTTGAACGTCGACATCTGCAAGATGATTGGAGGATTAGGCAGGAGGTTGAATCCTGTTTTGATTGACAGCTTTTTTGAGAGCTACATCGTCACTTAATCACTGGGATGATTTATGATGTAAGCCGACAATGAGCTTCACTTCTTTGCAAGCTAGAATGAAAGAAGGTAGGTAAGTAGGTCGGTCGGTCGGTCAGTAGACAGGTTTAATGGTTGGTTGGTCGGTCAGTCGGTAGATATCCGGAGCCAAAACAGTTCAATGTCTTTTTCATAGTTCCATCACTAGCAGAGCCTAGATTGAAACCGTCAACCTTTACTTTAAGCAGGTTTCACACCCATGGCAGCCCTTGTCTCAATCATTGCAGTGACCTGGGTGCTCCCTACCTCACCCAGTAAATTATATAAATAAACCCATATTTGACAGATTGTTGATTTTAGCATTGTAACCCAAATTTCACACGAGATTAATCTAAGTGTATGGCACCCATCTAAGCTCACCCACCAAGGCGTTATACACACAGAGCAATGAAAGTGCCATTCTGTCCACAGTTATGTCGACAGTGGGATACACATGTGTTTACTGAGTCTTGATTCTAAACCTGGTACTAGATACTATAGGTCTGTTTCAAATATCTTCGGTAGTTCAGACCAGAGTTAAGCAAATTAAGTTAACGGTGAAGAGATTTTGGTAAATTTAAACCAACAAATTTGGAAGGACATTTTAAAAAGACTCAAAAGAATAACAATTAATAAGCAACAAATTTCAGCATTCAAAACTGTGCCCGTTCTGTTGTGACCCTGTATTACTTTTATTTACATTACCCCAAACAAGGAATGTTTTAGCCATTAAATCTCTGTGGCCGGCTATTAAATTCCTCTCATGGTTTCTACTTTTTAATTAGGTTATATGTATTAGATTTTCAAATTAAGCATCTGCTGTTAACAATCTGCATATGTTGTTGTTCTACTTTGAAAATTGCCGGTCTCAAAACTTCAATCACCGCCTGTCCATCAAATTTCTGCTTTGAATCGGAAGCAGGTTCAGAATCCCCAGGCCTCGACTCTTTCATCATGGAGAGCACGTTTTAATTAGCACGCCAGCGTTTGGCCTTGTGTGGTTGATTTGAGTGAAACCAAACAGTGAAGAAAAAAAAAGAATCAGACATGTAAATGAGGTCTGTGTCACTTTCGGTGGAAACTTGCAAAAAAAAAATGGTTGTGTCATTCAATCAAAACATTCAAGCAAGCTGTGAACAGTAATTTACAGTTTGGATTGGACTTGGGCTTTTGCATGAATTACTGATCTGTAATTCCTCATCTCATCTAGATATAAGATGTACTAATATGTGTAACCGAATAACTTCTCACTATTCTTCCCACAATATGGTGCGATTCAAATTATTTTGATGTGGTTTGAAAAGTGATATGAAACTGAAAGCAAATTAGGAACGAACCCCTAACTGCTGCTCATGTGTGCTCACTGCTGCCCACTAGTGTGTGTTCACTGATGTGTGTAAATATATAACCTATTGGGTTAAAAACACAGGAATAATTTCTAATTTTGTATTTGTGTAAAAGTGTGTTTGTATGTCTGTTTATATAACGTACATTGTAAATAAGCCTTCACCGGTTGTGCTAGCCTGATGCATTAAAGAGCACATGGTAATGTTCTCCTGTGTGCACTGTTTACATAAATGTATTAAAGATGTTTCATGCTGTTCAACAGGAAAGTCTTCGATTTGTTCCAGCTAATGCGAGTTAACCAGGAATCCGTATTTCTGAACTACGCCAACACATGATTTGGATGTTAGAAAACCAAATTGTAAACAAAGTCAACATATTGTTCATGTGCATATTAAAGTCGCTTCACAAGTCAGAAGTGATTTTATGGCATGGATTCAGTCACAGGAAGATGTCAGTTTCTAATCAAAAGCATTCAAAGTCAGGTCAAAGAGTGCTGGGTCTGTCAGACATTGCAAAGGAATTAGCGTGGGAAATTGTCAGAAGGGTTTGGGAATTGTTCAAAGTAGGAATGCTTTTTTTTCACTTCTTAAAACTGTAGCCTCACCAGTGCTAGTTTGTGCTGGCCCTAGACTCTCAATTGCTCAGACCGTGTACTGTAACTGTATTTGTAAGTCGCTTTGGATAAAGGTGTCTGCTAAATACTAAAAATGTAAATATAAATGACAGGAACCACTATAATGCTTTGTCTCCGTGCAGTGGGACTCGGAATTTTGCGCTATACCATTGGTCCAAGCGAGGTTATTCATTTTATATAATGTACTGCAATCATCCATTTATCTATCAATCAATTCTTATATATGTTTGTCCATCTGTCTGTATATCTGTACGTTTTTTCTCGACCTTAAAAACCTTACTGTAAAGTTTCCCGTCTCAGAAAACGATAGAACAAGTGACATTGGTGCAGAGCATGCACTTTCAAAACAATGCTAAGAGGATGTGTATATGTACAGTATGTCAGATATCTATCACTGTGTTAAGCTTTTGTAAACACAGACTGGTTAAAGCTGGAGCTCAGTACTGATGGATAGTCTTGGTTCATGTCCAGTTCAAATAAGGTCTCTCCCATGACATCCTGGCACTTGCATGGCTAATATCAGCAAGAAACTTGGAAAAGAGATCAAGAGAGCGAGAAAGAGGATGGATCGTCTACAATATCTGATGTCAGTATCTAATGGATTAACAAAGCCGGTATCATCTCGCTGTGTGACAGCAGGGTTATTTAACACACACATATACAGGTGAGGGTTGGGAGTGTTCACTGAGGTCATGCAAATCCCGGGAGTAATAGTCAGCCATTTAAAAACTCTGTTTCCTCAATGACATAAATAAGAGAGAGGTCAGGAAACAAAGAACCTACTTTTGCTTTATCGGATTCCTATGACCTGTTTTGTGTAGGTTGGAGTTTGATGGGATCACATCCATTTGCAAGCATTGGATGCATGACAAATACCCTACACCCCTCATCCTCAGATGTCACTAATCTTGCCCAGCCTGTCCATAGCGTGGCTGACATTGAACCACAGATCTCGAATAGTGAAATGCTAACACGGCAGCTCGCCATTACAGCTGGCACTGTTTTTAACTAGTTACAAAATGTGCAAGAATCTCTCAGTGATCTTACGCCAGTTTTAACGCCAACTGATTCCGCTTTTCAGGGTGCTATATGTGATGACGTAAAAGCATTGGTGCATCAGGTCAGGCTTAAACCACAATGTTTTTGATAATGGTATTTAAAATAGAACAATCTTGGGGGGAAAAAAAGATAAAAATCATATTTTTCCAAAATGTGTCTGAATTGTTATTTTTGTTGGCATACTTGGGGTACTCTGGGTGCCCAAAAACCCAACCCAATAAGTCAACAGTGTATATATACTGTCTGTTAGGGTACCCACTCACACATCTACAATTTCAGTATCTCCAATTAACCTGACTGACTGCATGTCTTTGGACTTTGGGACTAAACCGGAATTCGCAAAGGAAACCCACATAGACATAAAAAGAACATACAAACTTTACACTGAAATCTACATATCACATTTAAGGTTAGAATCAAAGCTGAGGCTTCTTACTATGAGGTGACATTGCTAACCTCTAAACCACTGTGCCACCCATTATATACGTATATTAACTTTGCAAAAGCCTAAATCACTCTAAATCTAGAACATTTTCAGTTATCAGTCACTATTTTTGCATTTTTTCTTGTGTATCCTACACTGCGTGTGATGAAACCAAAAAGGTTTTTAATATAAATCACTGAATCACAGGTTATAATATAATCACAGGTGCTGCTTCGTTCATATAAGAAAGAAACTAAGTCAAACAAATAGTTTAGATGAAGTCAAGCATTATTTAACCAAAACAATTATTGTGATTTATCCTTTTCTTACATAAATACAATTAAGTCTAAACATAGCCAAACGGTATAAAGTTAGTGTGACTTTCAATCTATTGAACACTAATACTAAAAATCATTATGCCAATTACCTGTCAACATAAACGGTAAATCTTACACCATGAAAGTATTAGTATTTCTGATATACAACGTTCATGCAAAGAACTTTTAGTCATTAATGTCCTTATCTTTAAATTTATCAAAAAATTATCTAACAATTTTACGTTTTGAGAACGTTCCCCAAACATTTTGGTTTTGACAAAGTTATTTTTGTCCTGTAATATTAATCTGAGATTCGTTACTTTTAGTTTATGAATGTTCAGAAAAGATTATCTAAATATTTTAAGAACATTTGAAACAAATTTCTCTGAACGTTCAACTTGGGTTCTATGAACATTCATAGAATGACACTAAAACAACAAAAAATGGATCGAGGTCATGAAGCGTTTAGACAAACATGGTGACTTAGTGGTTCGCAATGTCACCTCAAAGCAAGAAGTTCTGGGATCTATTTTCCGGATAAGGCAATGCTGGACTTACTATTCGCCCCATACCTGTGTGGGTTTCCTCCCACAGTCCAAAGACATGCAGTCAGGTTAGACGTAAATGCTTAAATTGTTGTGTGTGAGCACTGCAGCAGTCCTACCAGTGGTGTTTAGTCTGTCGTCCAGCGCCTATCCTATTGTGACCCTAAATAGGATTGAGTGTAGATAAAGGGGGTAAAGCTAGATAATGGATGGATGGATGGATGGATGGATGGAGCGTCGATAGAACCTAGAACATCTTACTGATTGTTATTGTGAGAACGTTTTGTGTTATGGAATCATTCATTGACTTATCATATTAATAAGTGGGTCGAGTTCACCGGGTGAAAAGTTGCCAGTCCATCACAGGGCAAACACATACCATTATACTCACCGGCAGACCGAGAGGAACGTTAATTTCTCTAAAGTTAAGAACCTAACTGCATGTGTTCGAGAGGAAACCGGATCTCCCGGCCGAAATCACCCCATATGAGGATCAAACCCAAGACCTGGCAAAATTATTATTATTTTTTTTGATATGTGAATGTTCCCATCAGTTGTATATATGACAGGACTGTTCCAAATGGAGTAAATCTGGTATAAGCACGTTCAGTTCATGACCTCGATGGCATCATCATCGCCATGATGGTGATGATGGTGGTGATGATGATGATGATGATGATGATGATGATGATGATGATGATGGTGATGATGGTGGTGATGATGATGATGATGATGATGATGATGATGATGATGATGATGATGGTGATGGTGATGATGGAAATGATGGAGGTGATGAAGGTGATGATGGTGATGGAGATGATGGAAATGGTGGAGGTGATGAAGATGGAGATGATGAAGGTGATTAGAGTTCTAGAGTTATATTGTGTTATCAGAGCACTATCAGGTGCATTACTTACCATGAAACCAGGGGGCGATACAGTCACCGTTTCTCTCATAACCTGCTCGTCTCGGCCTCTGATCCTCTTTAAACCAGCGTATGATGGAGTCTCGAGACGTCGGTCTCGGTGGTCGAATCCACGCTGAGCTTTCACAAAGAAGAAAGAAAGATGTGATTAAAGAGAGAAATCACTGCATCTTTATTATGAGCTTTAATAATTAAAAGCTAATTAAGTCCCAAATAACATCACCTGGTCCAGCCGTCCTCTACAAATCCTTCCTGTATTTAATAATGATGTCATAAACTGTTCTGAGATCATAATGATGTATTTCAGTACAGCTAAAGGCCGGAGCTCCAGGACACTTCTTATTGCTTGATTTCATGCTCAGTGGCTTCGGACTGATTGCAAACAAGGCAGCAATTTTGTTTTGTGTTTAGTAATGAAAAATGTTTCGAACCCGTTCACAATTCTTATTGACGAACAGTTTTGGCACCGTTTCTTATTCAGTGGTTTATACATTAATACCGAAAACATCCAAACTATCAATAAACATACTTTATATCGCCAATAAACTAAAAAAATGTTGTCACATCTTTGATTTATACATTGGAAAAATCTTTGCTGCCTCCTTGCAGTACCTCTGCAGCCCACTGGGGGGCTCACTGGTTGAAACCCACTGATTTTTCACATGATTACTGAACTCTCGGTGTTTTACTCACTGTGAGATATAAAAGTTTGGGGATTTACCCCCGAGTCGTCGACTGTGTTACCGGGCTGCTGTATCTGCGGTTCTGTCGCCGTCGGCCTTGGACACCTGTGGTCTCACATCTATCAGAGGCTGGTGATTGGTCAGTCTCAGCAGGAGGCGTGGCTAACGGTTGGATGGCGGCGCTCTGGCGTGGATTCTGACCCGAGCCATTTGGATGCGTCTTCTGGAACAGTCCACTCATCCCGGCCACCAGACCTTTCTGGATGGCTCGGAGAGACTGGTGCTTGTGTTCCGCCCGGGCACGGCGAGCTTTACATTTCATTTCCTCATCAGCCTGTTTAGAACGACGTACTGCAGGTACAAGACGACATATAACACCTCTATAAACATGTCATAACATGTCTGTGGGTTCTACAAAACATCTCCATAATGTTCTCTGTACTTCATCACTCACACAGCAAGTTGTGTTGTTATTGTGTGAGGAGGAGGTGTGAGGAGTTGTGTTGTTATTGTGTGAGGAGGAGGTGTGAGGCGTTGTGTTGTTATTGTGTGAAAAGGAGGTGTGTCCAAGTTGTGTTGTTATTGTGTGATGAGGAGGTGTGAGGAGTTGTGTTGTTATTGTGTGAAAAGGAGGTGTGAGGAGTTGTGTTGTTATTGTGTTAGGCGGAGGTGTGAGGAGTTGTGTTGTTATTGTGTTAGGCGGAGGTGTGAGGAGTTGTGTTGTTATTGTGTTCGGAGGAGGTGTGAGGAGTTGTGTTGTTGTTGTGTTAGAAGGAGGTGTGTCCAAGTTGTGTTGTTATTGTGTGAGGAGGAGGTGTGAAGAGTTGTGTTGTTATTGTGTGAGGAGTTGTGTTGTTATTGTGTGAGGAGGAGGTGTGAGGAGTTGTGTTGTTATTGTGTGAAAAGGAGGTGTGAGGAGTTGTGTTGTTATTGTGTTAGGAGTTGTGTTGTATTAAGAGAAGATGTAAGGAGTTGTGTTGTTCTTGTGTTAGGAGTTGTGTTGTTATTGTTGTATTAAGAGAAGATGTAAGGAGTTGTGTTGTTCTTGTGTTACTCACATTGTTCGTGCCATTCTTCATCATGTGTCTGGTCACTTGTCTTTCCTTCCTGTTTCAGACAGACTAGCAGCTCTCTCGTCCGTCTCTCTTCTGTCTTCCTGATTTCTTCTTCACCTTTCTGTCTCTCCTCTCGCTCACATTTCTGTGAGACAAAATCGTTTCTTTTCGTCTTGAGTTCTCATCACTGCTTCGTTTACACGGTCGGAGGAAGATAAAAACTCCACTCTTGTTATTCTCATGAAGCGTTTTATTCTCTGTGATGATGAACTCGGACGATTGTGTTGTTAGCACATGAGACTTTTAAGTCTTTGCATGAAAGCTCAGACGTAGCGACGTTAGTCTCGTCTATAAGAGATGATTATCTTTATAGTCCCCGGTTTTTAATAATTCAACTTGACCTTAAAAAACCCAGCGATAAGGTCTAATTAAAGTCAGTCACGATTGGAAACTGGTAATTGAAGACCAGAGTCAGTGGAATTAAAGTAATGGGATTGAGGTCGTGCTTCTTCTCCACTTGGGTCACTGAGGTGGAACTTCTGTACATATGAATAACCTTCAACACTCACCTTCAGATCTTCTCGTATACGAGCCTCTTCTTCCTCGTCTTGCTTGGCTGCTCTTCTATCGTCCGTCTCTTCCTTCCATTTCCCTGCCATGATTCGAGCTTTCTCTTTCACCATGGCGTCCCGAAACTTCTTCTCAATCTCCGCTTCCTTCACACGCCTTAGTAGATCACACAGATCACAATAGATCACACACAGTCGTACACTGGCCTGATATACACACTTCATAAAGACCTGACGTACACCAGCAACTGAACTCACCGTATAAACAACACACAACAAACGTAACATAAAACGAACAAAAACATTTTTATCGAAATTCTTTTCATTTCAAGCAAACGTTCTCTCTGTCTGAGGCGCCCTTGAGGAAGACCAGGGAACTACAGTTCATTTGTTCCATATGAAATCATGTCCAGGATGAATTTCTGGAGCTTTTTGATTGATTTTCTTCATTTTTCTTCACGTTGTATAAACGCTATAGAACATGTATTATCATGAAATAAGATCACGGCGCTGATTCTATGTCATGAGTCGAGGCTCGTACCTGCAACCAAAACACAGCCGTGATGTTATTTCACGATAACACACTCACTCTCGTGTGCTATTGATTATATGTATAAGATTTATTACTTACATATATACAATATATTAAGATATTTATCTTGATGTTTTTGTGCTGTGGGATTTCCAGACAAGTTCTTTAGTGCTGGTCTCATGCCAGGATAAATAGGAAAGTTGCATCAGGAAGATCGTTCAGGGTAAAACCCCCAAATCTATCATGTGGAACAAGATGTGATACGGCGCCCCCTAATAGCTGAAAGGATTAAAACTAAATGTTTTTAAAAAACGAAGATATTTCATACAGTACATTTGCTGATACTGCTAGCACACAAGCACTGCGATTTTTAAGCTCCAATGATGTTTTTTAAAGACTTCGGTTGCCCAGGGTAAAATGAATCAAATCAATCAATAAATTACTAAAGTAAAGAGAATGAAACACATGAAATGATGTTTATTAAAAAGAGTCTTGACGTCTCTTACCGAAGCTCCTGGGATTCCAGCTGAGCTTGTTTTCTGGCTTTCTCTTCAATCAGCTTTTCCACAATGGCATCATAGGATTTGTCTCCTGTGGCGTCTCCCATTACCCACACCCACACCTCACCATCAACCCCCAGCAGCCACTGGATGCCTCGACGTCCACCTGTCCGGACGAACCACACATTCACATTCATGAGAAGGGGTATAGCATCTCTGCAGAGACATCAGATAAACACTAGCACAAAGACATGTCATTCATAGATAAATAAATAGATAAACAGATACATCTCGGAGGAAATTAAAGCCTCAGAAGCACAATACAGCAACACAAGTACACACACGAGATGTGTAACATAACAATACAACACAATACGATTAACACACATATTTACATTTGAGGACGAGTCAAAAGTTTGTACACACTTGTGGATTATCTGACCAAAACAGAGAGTCACATGACCTGATCCTTCACCATCACCTGATCATCACATAAACCCAGGTGAGATGATTCAGGACGAGTCGAACCTCAGAATGAACTGGCATATCAGCATTATAAATGTGTGTTAAAACGTTTGTGCAGATCAGGGATGTTAAATCCAGCGCCGGGGTTCCAGTACCCAGAAGATCTGTGATGTCCTGTATTCTGATGCGTTTCTTAAATTGAAGTGGAACCACGTCCAAGTGGAAGTCCGAGACACAGCGGTGGGGTGAAGTGGCAGCGCTCGGGATGATTGAATACCAGGCGGGTGCAGAATTTAGAATCATTGGCAAAACGTCTGAAAGTGGACACGAGGAAGATCTGCCAGGACGGGGGTTCAGCAGCAGAACGTTCAAATGATGAGAGAAGCCGAGTGACTTCCACTGAGACAAATAGTTCAATCTTATTGATGTTGTGCAGGAAGAACCAGGATGATGGATTTATATATTAAAATTAAACTCATTCCACAATCACACAAACTTAGTCCTGGTTTTATTTTTCTCCCTCATCATTTAGCAACTACTGACGAGTCAATATTAATGCTAATGTAAAATGTCATTGGTCATCATAACCTCGAGGAAAGAACCCATGCTCACAATTATCTCCTGTCAATGTGATTTATAATAAAACCTGCAGGATCATTTCTGCTCGAATCATCCGAACATTTAAACCAAATTGTTGCTTCACAGAGGAAACAGATTAATGTGATAAAAAAACACTGATGAGAAAATTATTTGTATAAAAAGTCTTCATTACAAACGCATGTTGTAATTAAGATTATTGAAGTCGAGGCTGAGGCATGAACATCGTAACCATACACACACACACTTTCCATTAATGTTGAGGTGATGTTAAACTGTTATGATGATTATCGAAGCTTCTCAGTTTGTTCAAATTGAAATTATTTTAAAATTATTGTTGAAATTTGAAGAAACTCAAACACAATGAGAAAAATATGACAAATGTAAACCATTTAATAAATCTGAACTAATTAAAGGCTGTTGTCTTTGTGTATATGTACACACATACAACATATATTCTCCAATTAACCTTTCTAAGCATGTCTTTGGACTGTGGGAGAAAACCGGACTACCAAGAAGAAACCCACAACATGCAAACCCCACACAGAAAGGAACGGATTGAAATGGAACCCGAGACGTCTTGCTGTGAGGTGACAGTGTTAAGCACCAAACCATCGAACCGCCACATTAACTTTAATGACACTTGATTTTATTCACTGATAAAAAGTAAATACTGACGACAGCAAACATTTTCATAGCTGCAGAAGGTTGTTGGGTCAAATCCCATCACTGACAGGCTGCACTTCACCCTCGACTGCTTTAGATTATAACGTGTTGGAAATATCAACATGAATTTACAGGTGATTTCAGGTGATTTATGGAAACTCACTTTTCCTGTGGATGTGGACACTTGGGTCTCGGCTCTCCCTCTCGTTCCATCGGCGAACTTGTTCCTCTCGAATCTTATAGAACAGGATGTGTTTCTGCTCGTCGTTCAGCTCGCTCAGCAGATCGGGTTCGATGTACATATGCTGTAAAATCTGCTGCATCATCCTGGAGACTAAATAAGCATGAAAGTCCTGCTCCTAAATGCTAAACGTCCTGGGTGAGAAAGTCTCGGGTCCTCAGGAAAGCACCAGTTTAATACTGAGTACGTTTACATGACCTGTAGTCCACATGCTGACCTGTCTCACCCCCGTTACCTCTGTCTCACCTTTGTTACCTCTGTCTAACCTCCGTTACCTCTGGAACAACTTTGTCTAACTTGCTTTTTCCTGTTGTTTCCCCCCCAGAATTCCTCTCTGCTTTGTTTTCTCTCGTACAGTCGGTTTCTCCACTAGTCCACCTCTTGTATTTTGCTGCATTGTTTAGACTCTTTAGGTTTCTAATTTCACCCCTCCTTCGTTCTCTCTCGACTCTCTCGACCACTTCTATTTTGTCTCTTGCAGCGAGTTTGCACAAGTCTGTCGTTGTGTTGTTGTGTATATGCTGGTGTACAGAGGTGGATGATGGATGTTAAATAAGTGTTGATAACATTATGATGTTTTATGTTGTGAGAGAACCATGTGTTCCATCGTGTTATCCGACCTGACTGAACTTCTCTCTTCCTTTCCATGATGGAACTTTATCCAGGCTTCTCACGTTGCTCTCTCTTACCGGAGCAGATGGTGTTAGCTCGCGTCCCTTTGCTCTGCTCTCCAGGTAGCCCTTGAACCTCAAGGACACCGGTTCCTCACATCTCATTACACCTTAACGCTCTATAAAGCCAGATCACCACGAATAATATCATGTAATCATTTTCTTTAACCATCTTTAGCTACGTCTGCATCCCCAAGTGCAAATTATACTCGCACTAACATCTTTATCCTTATAGTAGATAATTCTGGTCATTAAAGCTCAGTGATACCACTAAAAAGCCTCAATTCCCATCATGCATTTGAGATGTGGTGGTACACAACAGCACAATCTAATGTAAAATTACTGAGAAATAAATGCTTTAGCAAATTCCACGATGTTACACAAGAACCCTTCAGAAACCTTCATTATTGGTATCAAATTCAACTTTAAATCAGAATAAACCTAAACATGCAGAATCATGATTATAGTCGCACGTTCTGGACCCCCTGCAGTCAATTGTTCCGCTTTCTCAGAGCTAATCGTTCATAAAGGTGAATTTCTATGTGATAAATTCATAAAGCCAACTCCAAAATAAACACCAATTATCCCACTGATGTTGTAATCATGTCTAACAGTGAAACTCATTATCAAATGTAATTATCCCAAAAACAAAAGCCTGTCAAGCCCTCAAAAAGCCGTATTGTTTATGATGATTATTTTATCACGAGTGAATATGCAGACAGATGAAAACAAATGAAGTAAATGAAGAAGGATGTTCAGAGTTTGTATTTTAATCTGCTCTTAACAAATTTCATTCTAATACACATCTGAAGCTTCTAATCAGCGTTTGCCTGTAATTGAAATGTATTTTTTATTACTATATAATCAGTATCACGATTTGAGTAAAACATGCTTCATTAAATTCATTATTCGATCAGTCCTGCTTGTGCTGTACTCCCAGAATGCACTGGGGCTGAATCGGTCTCTATAGGATCTGACAGGGTAACAGAACGTAACTGTGTACACGTACTAAACATGGTGCAACCTGGACACCAAGCGAGAGGTTTCATAAATAATTCTGTAGTTATATACACACTCCTCACAGCCAGAAGTCCAGGGTTCGATTCCTGGGTAAGGCAATCCGGGGCTTTTTGTGTGGCTTTCTTCTGGGTACTCTGGTTTCCTTCCACAGTTCAAGAGATGCAGAAATTGTCCTGTTAATATTAAACTACATGTAGTTCTGTGGGGTTTAAAAACCTGACCTGAAGACCTACTACATCAGAAACATCTCAACCAGAAACTTTATGGGTCAGTAACGAGGTACAGAGCGCCCCCACGAGACGGGTTTGACTGGAATGCTGTGTGATCGATTATTGAAATCAGCTGAAGATTCTGCTGAATAAAATAAAAAACTCGAGGCAGAAATATTTCACTAAAACTGATGTCATGTGAGAGACTGGCTGCGACTTTAAAGGGTTAATCCTAAATCTTTTTCAACCATGTAGGCAAGTGAATCAAAATTCAGAAGCACAGTTTCTCAGTGGAGGGGATGTGAGAATAAATCAATTCCATCTCTCACACAGTGATTGTTCATTTCAAAGACACCCAAGTTCTGAACCAGTTCTCTCCTGGAAAATGAAAC
Source organism: Ammoglanis amapaensis (assembly GCA_028566735.1). Classification (NCBI taxonomy): domain Eukaryota; kingdom Metazoa; phylum Chordata; class Actinopteri; order Siluriformes; family Trichomycteridae; genus Ammoglanis; species Ammoglanis amapaensis. The sequence goes on along the minus strand of JAOUQU010000013.1, from coordinate 3,540,337 downwards.
TCGTCCTCGGTCCCGAGTTTCCTTCACTAGCTGAGAACAAAAGAACTTCAACAAAGATGCTGCATAAAGCAGGAACGTCGTGTTATAGAGGACTTATACACACTCGCTGGACTCTACAACTATACATCTTCTATATAGAAAGAGATTTTCTTTATTTCTTTATTTCATTACATAATAAATGGTTGTCATTCAAACTTCTGGAGAATTTTATAAAGACAGACTTATTACATGATGTGCTTGATGTAGCTCATGGTTTATGGAATAATAAGAATTCTGATGTCTGTCTTTGTGTGTGTGTGTGTGTGTGTGTCTCTCTTGTCTAACACCCGTTTTTTTTGTGTGGTTATTTACAGGAACTTTGTGGTTCATGTGGACCAGACGACAGAACGGTATGTATATTATTACATGTGTGTGTGTGTGTGTGTGTGTGTGTGTGTGTGTGTGTATTTGATAAGTGTTATTATTGAATGTCATCACTGGATTATCAGGAAAAAAAGATCTAAACAGATAAAATAAAAAGATCAGCTACAAAAATCTCTGAAGTTTTATTATTTATCGTTGGATTTAAACTTTTACAAACGTCTTTCATTGCTTATGAAAACAGAAACTGATTAATAGACACATAAACTCGTAGTGAATGGATGATGAATGATTCCATTTATCTGCTCCCATTCCGGGTCACTGAACTCACTGGTGTGTCTGCATGTTCGGTTTGGAACCATTTTAACACCCAGATGTTGTTATTAAGGTTTTATTGTTTGTTAATTGTGTTTTACATTGATAATTAATAATCAGTTTTACTTTTATAATTAATAATTAGTTTTACATTCATAATTAATAATTAGTTTTACATTGATAATTAATAATCAGTTTTACATTTATAATTAATAATTAGTTTTACATTGATAATTAATAATTAGTTTTACATTGATAATTAATAATCAGTGCTCAGGTTAGTTTCACCACATCTAGAATTTAAAGTCAAACACTTTTTTTTACTGGTTTTGTTGGTTATGGGCGGTGATGCGTCGTGCTGCATTTACTGTGCTGGAAACCAGAAGGTTGTCGGTTTAAGACCCACTACCACCAAGTTACCACTGTTGGGCCTCTGAGCGAGGTCCTTAATACTCAGTTGCTCAGAAATAATGTTCCATTGTAAATATTCGTCGATCCTGATTAAGTCAGATAAACATCTGTAGTTTATTTCACTGACATGTTTTAGGGCCATGGGTAGGAAGGTTCTGGGTTCGATTCCCAGGTTGTGCGGTCTGGGTCTCTATGAGCACGTCTGTTTCTCTGCATCACTTTGTAACCTGAACACGTCTGTCTCTCTGTGCCAGGATGTTTTCTTGCTTTGTTGTGTTGAGGTTAATTAGTATAATGAAGCAGGACGAGTGTAAATAAGAACCAGAGATTCTCCTCCACTGTGGAAATGCTCGTCACAGCTTCGTCATGCTGAGTGACAGGTGACAGGATTTCAGGGTATTAGCGGGGCATCAGTGGGGTAGAAAATCAAATCAATCAAAATATAGTAGAGAGGGAGAACATGTAT
>JAOUQU010000013.1:3531334-3538685 GCA_028566735.1 Ammoglanis amapaensis | reverse complement strand
TGTGTAAATTGTCCAGTAGTCACACACAAGATCCCTGTAGAGATACAGGGATGGGGAAAGACCTGGCAACCTACCCCAGAAAATTTAATTGCTGAGATACTCTGGGGATCAGTAACGGTCCACAGAGTAACCCAGGGTGGATTTCGACTGAAGGGTAAAATAGATTGGGAACCTGCTATGTCACTGGTTTGTCACTGATCCTGCCTTGGACCACTATTAACAGAAACTAAATACCGCACACTAGAAACACCACAAAATAGGTGCAGTCACTAATAACAGGAAATGCTCTGATCTTGTCATCTAGCTATTACAATTTGGTTTTTGTCAAACTCAAATCCTTACACTTCCCATTTGTTCCAGTTTTTCACTTGTCACCTTGAATATTCCACCAACTAACAGGTGCTGGGATGGTTGATAATCAGCTTACCTGATGGTGGTCATAATGTTATGCCTGGTCGTTGTCAGAAGAGTTATTGGAACTCATACAATGCAAAAAAGTAAAAAAAATATATATATATAAAAAAAGAAAGGTTAAAAGTGGTAACCCTCTTCAGCCATCTTGATTTGACTTGATTGTTGCTACAGTCTTCTACCCATTCAAGTGTCTCTCTAGCCAGACCATTAGCTCTGTGCTCAATAGGTGTCTGTCCAGAACTGGGCACTCACTAATAGTCCTGGGGGAGGATAAATGTGAAGTGGAGAGTTGGATACCATGTATGAGGAACTGCATCTGGTTAGCAGTCTTTAAGTTCTGACAGAGACCGGGACATTCTGGAGTCTCTTTAAGAAATGGTTAATAAATCGTTTGACTAGCTCATCCATTTTCCATAAAGTCATTGTATCAGACTTCTGAAATGGAACATTTTTAACATGCCCAGGGACAACAGCAGACTGTCTGGGTCTGTTTTTTTATCTGGCTTGTAATCAAGTATGTTTTGCTGTCTGTAAGTCACTCGTGCAGACAGTCCAACCAGCCAGCTGAGGCTGCACATGCTAAAGATACGACCAATTGTGATTATTGGACACTCGACCAGCTCAGTGGCACAGTTAAGCTCATGATCTCAATGGTGTATGCTCGTATACTAAATGAGGATTATTATTATTCCAGCAACACATTTCACTGATAGTCAGAACCTCTTTTCACCATCTATAGATCATAACGATCTGAATCATACACACACATTCGTGGTGATTAACGTCCCTGGTTTGATAGAATCTTCTAGCGAGAGAATGTGACTTGTCACACGATTAGAAATGTAACATTTTTACTACACTTAATGCTGTAATCAAGAGTATTTAATTGAGCATCTGTGATTTGACATGTATACATGGATAGATCAAAACAAAGAATTATTAATTATCTGTCTTTTTAATAATTAGTAAGCACTGGCTCTGAAAACCCTTAAGTTAAAATACAAGTTATAATACACCAGGTTGACTTCTATCCATCAACAATTTCCAGAAATAGCTGGAGCATGGACTGCTTATAGTCTTTGTACTAGTAATTAGCCGGTTATTTATCATAGAAACTATATGATTAGTGATTATACTAGATTGTTTGAAGACTTATGTTCCTTCTGTTTCTGTTTTACTGTTACCCGAGGTGGCACCAGAGACAAACGCTGACTTTACATTGTGTACTGATACAACAGATGATTTTACAATGTTTATAGAGACAAAAGCTGATTTTACAATGTTTATAGAGACAAAAGCTGATTTACATTGTGAGCAATATTATTACACATCCTTGTGTTCCTCCCACTGCTTCATGAATCTTATATGTTGTGTAACGTATCTTATATAATTGTGCAAATCTTCTTTTGTGCATTAAAACTAACATGGACAACTTGCACATCTGTAAATGAGACAATGAATTCTTAGCGGTTACCATTTTGTAGTAACATGGTTCAGGCATTTATCCTACAGTATCAGCTTAAGTAGTTAAGATTAAACATTAACATACTTGTTTATTGTTTTATTCTTGAATTACCACTGCTTTTATGGTTTGTGTGCTCCAATTCTTAACATGTGTACATCTCCGTTTTTAGAATAGAAATCATTTTAGCACGTCCATTTTCTGGTTTATTTCTATTGGCTGCAGGTCTATCAGTCTATTTTTCAGTCATTAAATCTCTCAAGGACTGAGGATTGATGGGTCTCTTGATGAGATTACCGTAATGCGCCGTCATGCGGCTGGGCTACTTACGTCTCCAATAGATTATGCTTCCAGGAGAGCAGAGAAAAAAAAGCATTGACTTGTTTTATCAGCAGATAAGCTATTTGCATCACTGCCCTTTTAACCATCTCTGACTGATCAGAGTTTATGGAGCTGAAAAACATGATGTGCCTTTTGACTCTTAAAACAGCATCACGGAAAGTTTGAGATGAACTTATTTTTAATTTTTTTTTATTAGTTTCTTTCAAATAACTTGTATTAAGCATTTGTAGTTATTCTGCATCAGTTTCATGCTTCGTTTAGTAGCTGAAATTGCTTCTTTACACAATAATGTAATGGACCACTTTTTCTCTGTGCAGGTTTCAGACCGTTCTGTAGTGGCACTTGTACCGAAGCAAACCTCCTCCTACAACATTCCTCCCACTGCCAGCATTTCTCGCTCATCCATAAGCAGATATGGTAGGTGATATTGTTAAAATTCTTCCAGTACAACAATATCAGGAAGTCCGTTATCGTTTACTTAATTGACTATTTAATTTTGATTAGTTAAATTTTTCATTATAGATATGTGCGAGGGGGAGAGGATTATAGTTAAAGCATTATTCTGCATAAGTGTGAATGACTTTTGGCACAAGCACTGACATGCCACACATTATAAACCTGCTGGATGGTCTTTGGTTTGGTTTCTGGACGGTTGTTGGATGGATTCATTTTTGGTATGGAGCACATTTTCCCAAAAGACCCAGAATGCTGATTTATCTGACCACAACACATGTGATGCTCCATTCTGGATGTCTCTAAACACAGAAAATCCGAAGCCACTTTTAAACATGGTTAACGTTACGTGTTACGTGTCTGTAATTCTGTACAGTAGTGGTTGACAAAGGTTTGCCAAATGAGTCCCTAACCTTATGGTGTCATTATTATCCTTTACCCCTATGTTGTTAGCTATTGTTGAGTGTTGTCCGTTGGATCTAAAATATTGGGCGTTCAGCTTAAGCTTGTGCCATTGACCTTTTTCACTGAAAATCAAATCAGGGTCTATTTGTCACATACAGAATCGTTCATTGTGCGACTGGCAGAGAAATACTTCTGTGACTGTCCGCAACCTGATACAAAATATTATTGTACCACAAATAGAGGTTAAAAAATGTAAAACATTTAAATACAAAAATTTAAATCAAAATAAAATATAAGTATGAACAAATATATATATATATATAAGTATAAAGTCAATGAAATGTGTATAATTAAACAATATACAATATTAAAGTATAAAGTGAATAAAATTAATCTGGACTTGTTGACTACTTAAATATAATTTGAGTCATAGAGGTAAAAATATTCAAATCTATATTCTGATCCGTTTTTGGTACGATTTACATTTTTTGATCATTTTCTCTCACATTTGTTGACAAACTGGCAAACATTTGGTCATCTTTGTTGACCAGAGACTCCATTCCAGAATGCTCTTTTTGGACCAAACTATGATTACAACCACATGCTTAGAATCACTACTTATTACCACATTACCAGCATCAGATTGTCCTTTTCTTCCCAACTTTATAAAACTCAAATTAAAATGAAGGACACTGCAGTTGTGTTGTATTTGCAATTTTTATGCGAACCATTTTGCTTTGGGGTTGTATACACTGTGGACTGCCAGCTACTCTGTAGTTTAAAAGCTTGGCTCTGGTGACTGGATTTGCTTGTTTGTTAGTTGCAGTTTGTTTCTCAGCCCAGAGGACGTCCCTGTAAAGGCTGATTGGAGAGAAAGTGTGAGTGAGAAATGTGAGCATTTAACAAAAGCCAAATAACACTGATTCCTCTGCAGCCTTTGGGTGTTTGCCATAATGAGCGCATACACACATTAGCGCCCTCCCCTAGCGCAGCTCTCGGGGAGTGCCACAGGGCTCCCCATCTGGTCCTCTCTAGTTTTCCAACTTGGAGCTGCAGGCCCCTCTGATTGCTAATTATGTGCCGCAAATGGTACTTCACGCCAGCCAAAAATCCTCAAAAGATGCATAGCCGAATATCCACAACTGGATCGAGACTGCCTCGTAACCTAGCAACACTTCTAGCTTCATTTAAATATGTCACTCACGTTCGGTCGGCTACATGCATACGAAATGAGCATAGGCAGTGATAGCTGGGAAATAAGATAATATATTAGACTAGTAATCAGAAGGTTGTCTGTTCAAGCTCTGCTGATGCTAAGCTGTCTGATACAAGCTTCATCTGCTCAAACTGTGTTGAACCAACTGACAAGTGTCACGATGAACACTGATTATCTTTTATTTACGGCACATGTTAGTAGGTGAAATATATTAGGCAGCAAGTGAACATTTTATCCTTAAAGTTAATGTTATAAGCAGAGCATCTACAGAATCGCAGTTCTTGTAGTGAAGCAGTGGTCATCTACCTATAGTGGTCCTTAGAAAGAATGATGGTAAATTAGCAACAGGGTCATGCATGCCATGAGTCGAACCAACAGAAGAACAGTTATAGCTCAGATTGCTGAAGAAGTTAATTCTGATTCTAACAGAAATGTATCGGAATAAAATAAGATAATATAATCGTTTATTAATACCACATTGGGGGGCATTTACATTTACACACAGCATCACAGTTGCAGGGCTGTTTTGACAGTAAAAGTCGTACCAAGACATTATTACAAAAATAAAATGTGTTCAATCTTTTACACAGAAAACTTGGGAACAGAAACGTATTTAGTAACAGGTAAATATAAGTATCTTAGAGTACTTGTATATATTGAGTGACATTTAAAGAGCATGTAATAAAAGAGTAAATAAACTAAATAATTAATAAAATGTTTAGGGCAGAAGGCTGAAAAAACAGCCCTTTAAAATGCATCAATTTTTACTAGGGTTACACCTCTTTATGCAGAAGGTTAGTCAAATATGCTGGAAAATTTCCCATGAGAAGGCTAATCGTGATGTTCTTTTTTCCATCGAACTGGTGTGTTGTCGCACACGAATGTGTGAGTTGCATAGAAAGCAGATCTCAAAGTCCCAGTGCCCATCAATCACAATGTGGCACAGTGGGCACAGCTGTAGCCAGACACCCACTGATTGATTTATATCAGCTGAATGCTCAACACTTAGCACTTCACCTGAATCTTGCATGCCAACGCCTTCTCCCCAAAATAGCACATTTCTCACATGACCTTGAATGAAAAATTCTGATTTCTATATGAATTGTCAGCAACAAAAGGAACCATATGGACCTGTAAAGCGTTCATAGACGGATGCGTGTGAACACACATGTCAGTATGCATATTAGGCATTGCTGCGTTACGTTGTCACTGTGGAGACATATGCAGCAGCTCGAGATGGATCTGGAAAAACAATCCCACTACACAGAGGCCTGTGTGTATGATCTTCTATTCTCAAACCTGGTGTCCCTGAACTGTGGCTGCAAAAAATGCCCCAAGGCTGTTTTTATCTTCAGTAAAAAAAAAGAAAAATTAAGATATTGGATAAAAGAAAACAATTGTAACTGTGCATATCACATAATGGTAGCTAAACGAATGGCATCAAGTACACAACAACATGCATGTACAATTGTAATGGATAAGTTAGTACAAAATTAGAATACGATATAAATAAGTACAAATAAATGATTCAAATAATAAATAAACACTACTTCCAAATGTAATAACAATAATGTTAGTAATAATAATTATAATGTAATATGGGTGTAACAATGTCTTAGTGGTTAGTGTTGTCACGTCACAGCAAGAAGTCCCAGGCCCCGGGCTTTCTTTGTGGAGTTTTACAGTCCAAAGACATGCAATCTGGTTTATTGGAGATACAGAAATAATCATGTGTGTGTGAGTGTTTGTCTCTGTACCTTGGCGACCTGTTTAGGTGTTTAGTGTTTTCATGCAGTGTGTGTCCCACCTTGACCTTAAATACACTATATTGCCAAAAGTATTTGCTCACTCATCCAAATAATCAGATTCAGGTGTTTCAATCCCTTCCTTGGTCACAGGTGTGTAAACTAAAGCACCAGCATGCAGACATTTTAACAAGTATTTGTGAAAGAAAGTGTCGCTCTCAGGATCTCAGCGAACACCTTTAAGATGAATTAGAACAGAGACTGAGAGAGAGGCTTTCTCATCCAACATCAGTATGTGACCTCACAAAAGCAATTCTAGAAGAATGTTTAAAAATCCCCATAAACACACTCGTACACTTTGTGAACAGCCTTTATAAAAGAGTTGAAGCTGTTCTAGCTGCAATAAGTGGACCAACATCATATTGAACCCTATGGATTAAGAATGGGACGTTACTTAAGATCATTTGTGAGTCAAGGCAGGCGAGCGAATACATTTGGCAATGTAGTATATGACTAAGTGGTGGTAAATCTAGGTAATGAATGTATAATGTAATAAATGTGTTGCCAGTAAGGGAGGAATTGTGCTAAATATAAATGATCCCACATGGAGCAAATGAAAACGTACTGAGGTACTGAAACGTCAGTTTCATTTGTGCCACCATGAACCTTCTGCTGGGCGAATTTATAAAGGCATTCTACTGCCATTCTACATGAAAAGTCTTTTTTAAAACAGTTATTCTTTCATTCATGTTTTTGTATTCATTCATATGTTAGTTTTATCAATTTATTAAATAAAAACATTTCAAATCAAATCAAATCAAAGTTTATGTGTCACATACACAGTTATACACAGTACAACCGGCAGTGAAATGCTTTATAACTCCTCCATCCTAACAGTCAAAATTACGTTTAACAAGCTAAAAATAGGTTATAATGAAAACAACAATTGTACGCATAATTTAAACTACAATTAAGAAGTAAAAAAGTAGGAAAAGGTAAAAGAAGGTAATTTACAAAAGTAGAATGAGATATGTATAAATATATAAAGATAAAGTGACGGTTAAAGTGACTTAGTGACCATGAATGTCCAGGTATTGATAAAGTGTCCAAAGTGACCATAAAGTGACATGTGACATTATGCTAAAGTAAATAATGTTTTATAATAAAATAACACAAATATCAAAACCATTAAAATGATATGACAAGAAAACATTACGATTACATTTTTTACAGTAGGAAACAAACAATTTTGTTGTGCAGCACTATAAAAATTTCCGTCTCTCAAAGCAGACTTTCATAATTCTCAGTTATGAC
>JAOUQU010000013.1:3521334-3526334 GCA_028566735.1 Ammoglanis amapaensis | reverse complement strand
GGGGCAATTGAACTGGCTAATGTTTCTGCACGATCATCCCTGTAAAAAACTAGAAAGAGCTATTTCTCACTACTCTTTTTCTTTTCCCTGTTCCTCATTAAGCGTAACAATACTGAGGTGATGGGAAAGACTTTATTGCACCCGGACTGAAACTCATTACTCCCGCAAGACATCCAGAGTATAAAGGAAATTACAAAATGACGGTTTGTCCCCGTCTGCTCTGATAGCAGGCTGGGAAGATTGAGCTTGGCGAATGGCAGGTTAGGAAAACAAGTTGATTCCTCGAGCGACTGAGGAAAGGTGGAAACGTCTAAGAAGGAACACAAAATCTTTTTCTTTATTTGCTTCAGCAGTCTGATCACTTGTATGACTTCCAAGAATTCGAATGCCTGGTTCACACGGCACGATTGGTTGACGCTAGTGATTTAACAATTCAGCGCAAAACAGTTACAAATCTGTGCACGTGTGGTACAATTTGAAGCTGTGATTCATTGAAGATGAATCAAGGGTATTGGTTCTGTTCATTTCACCTGGCACTAGTACGAAGTTGCCAGGAACTGGAATATTGTGACTAATTTATTTACATGAGTATACGTCCATTGTTCGCATGATTCCTTTATTTTTAGATCGTTTTAGATCGTTTTTACCCAATAAGGGGACTAAATGCGGCATTAAATATAATAGAATTGAGTAGTATACAAATACAGATGTACGGTACAATGAAGTTGCTTCTTTGCATATCCCATGTTGGGGTCAGAGTTTAGAGTCTGCCATCATATGACGCCCCCGGACCAGACAGGGTTAAGGGTCTTGCATAAGGACCTAACATTGGCCATGTAGCAAAGCCTGGATGGGAACCCTCAATATTCCAATTGATAGCCTATACATATACATATTGTCTGGCATTGTTCATAATTTTGTCATAATTTGCCATCAATTTTATAGAGTTTAAAACAATTATGCAAAATATGAATTGTATCAGTAATTCCACTCTCAATCGCTATGTGTGAATCGTTTACCACACAAATAAAACACTCAGTCAAAATCCTGTAGTGTGGAAAGCGTTCAGTTGGGGTTGCCAGGTAATGGTAGGGCTTTAAACTAGCCAATGAGAATGCAAGATCCAGGGTTTGGAAACTAGGACGTTTCTATTTGAGTACATTAGCACACACAGTATTGTCCAGGCCAAACCATAATACTGTGCTGTACTGCTAAATAAGATTCACTATAGAACAGATGAGCTCTGTTGATCGTGTTGCCTAATCCACTCTAATTCACTATATTTAACCCCTAGCTTTAATATACACATTAGCACACAAACTTCAATCACTTGCTTATTGATGAAGTTTAATTTAAAGTGCAGTATCATTAAATCCCAAGTCAGGTGCGTGTTTCCGAGACCAGACAAACTTAATCCGGATACAAATCATGTAGTCTATGTGTGTGTGTGTGTGTGTGTGTGTGTGTGTGTGTGTGTGACCGTGACCCCTTATCGCTGATCAGTCGTGTAGTGTCAAAACCTCAACCACCTAAAAGACTCTCTACTAAAAGAGATCCAGCTCAGCGACTCCAGACGTGGTTCGGTGTGAACTCGCCACTGCCTGAAATGTTCTGTACTTAACACACCTGCTTTACGGCCAATCAAAAGACCGGCTGTGTTCCAGAGTCCTCAGCAGCTGTTCAGTGAGAAAAGATAGAGGAACAAAGATTTGTGGGAGAAACCAGAGACATGCGTTATTTTCTAAACACCAGCCTAATAGTCGGTCTACCCCAGGAGGCCATATGGTCCCAGAATTGCTCGAAACAATCAGTCTAGGTTCAGGTTTCCAGCTCCAGATGGATCTCAGATGGAGGACAAGTGCTGAAGGCTATGATCAAGTTTCAGACTTCTGTCATATTTACTCCAGTTCCCGGCGTTTGAATGAATACAAAGCTTCGTTGGGGCTAAAATGTGTGTCACGGTCACTAGGGGACAATGGGAACATTTTGTACCCATTATCTTATACCCAAGACAACCCAATTTCTTTCAGTAGGGGCTTTTCTTTGTGTTAGCATGTGTGAGATGACAACAAACCTTACAACCCACTAAATTCCTCGTTCGACTAACTTATGTTCATTTTCACATTTTTATCACACATGAAGACACCACATGCATGATGCTAATCCACTAGGCACTGGGTCGCAAACACTTGTGTCTCTCAGATTTAAAATGGCAACTGTCATACACTGACGATTGATGTCATTATGACTGGTACATTCGACAGATTTGGTATGTTGCATATGAAGTAAATCACGTTTCGATTTGGATTGGTGTGGTCCAAGGTACGGAAGGCCCACTGAAATGAATTCTGGTACAAATTCCATCTTTTATAGGACAATGTCCCACCCAAGGACATTTTAAATTTTTAGCATTTAGTGAATTACAAGTGAGTTACGATTACAACTGAACGACATTTCAATTGAGGGATAAGGGCTTTGCTTAAACTGAGGCATTGGGGCTTGAACCAGCGACCTACTGATCTATAGCCCCATACCTTAACCTCTAAGCAGTCGCTATAGTACCTTGGCTTGAAGAGCCTAACTAAGACTTACTGGTCTTAAGTATTTTCTTGCCACCAGAATGACTTTCTTGAGCACAGTTCAAATATAATTCGATTAAATTTTTAAAAAACTCTTTATTTGGTTTAATATGGCATTGTGGGTAGCTCTTGTGGGTAGCTCCCCCCCCCCCACGCCCCCCCCCTCCCCCCCCCCCCCCCCCCCCCCCCCCCCCCCCCCCTTAAATTCCAGCGTTGCATCCCTGGTCGAACAGCACTTCTAACAGCACATCTGGAACAATCATTAATGAAAAGAAATAATCTCTACAGTGTACCTGGTTTGCTTCCAATCAAGCATCTAATGAGACTCAATTAAGATTTATTATGCAAATTAACCCTTGCCTGCTACTGTCTACGGGTGCAGGCGCTAGGACAATATTTTGCTAATGGTGCAATCTGTAACGATTATGAAGGCAAACTTTTACCAGACTGGACGCAGAGAACAAAGTCTAACAACTAAAATGGATGCTTTATTTAGTGTTAATAAGACTCTTTATATTAAGATTATTTACATTTGTTGTCTTGAGCAGATGCTTTTATTCAAATTGCTGTTTAGTACTGGGACAGTCTATCATCTAAGGCAGGGGTTCCCAACCTTTTGCAACTCACTTAACTGAAAGCAAAACTTTCTACATACCCCCCACAACCATTTACGCCACAACCTTCAAATTGGCTGGTCAAAGTGACCGAAAAATCGCACAACACCACAAACTAACTATTTACTGCATTTATTTCTGACGTTGATGTTAATTCGCTAGCTAGCTTGGCCTGAATGGACTATGCCAACCATGCCAACAAGCTCAACCGAAACATGTTTTGTTATGTCTGTTATTTTAAGTTACATTTTCTCTAAAGTATTTACTGTGCTAATTGTATAATAATTGTTTGCTAAACTCACTACCACTGGGTGCCAGTGTTTAAACCTTTTGCCCCGTATGGTTTGTTATGTCATTTCTTCATACCTTCATACCGCAATTTCATTTGTTATTAAAAATAAATGAACTTTTCTCAGGTCATTCTTTGGGTAGGGGAGTACTGACACCTGAACGACATCAAAAGTCACCGTAATGTTAGTCGCTTTGGATACAGGTGTCGCATATGCTGAAAATGCAAATGTGTAGGTGTTCAAGTATAGCAAGCGCATCAGTGTTTTTGGGATTTTTAAACATCTGAATGTCAATGGTGGGTAGAGAATAGAGAGCGCTAACTAGAAATATGAATCCAAAAATGGCCTTCGACCTAACAACGAGTGCTAAATGACACTGATAGATTTTCCCACTTCATTTTTATACTGTAGTTGTAACCTAGTGGTTAAGGCACTAGACTAGTCATCAGAAGGTTGTTAGTTTAAGCCACATTACTATATAAAAATCCCCCAAGTGCTTGTTTCTGTTTGGTTTCTTTTGATGTATAGGTGTATAACAAAAAAAGGGGCTGTTGCAAATCTTGAGTGCTCCAACCAAATCCCGGCCAAGTTAGAATCCTGACCACATCGCTGGCAGTCAACCAAATCACCCCACCCTCCCCCGACCTCTTGCATCCTTCTTCCGTTTTAATTCACCAGACCTGCTGATGGCATCCGGACAGCTTTATTGGCAACACGTTCCATGACGAGTCGTACCACGCAATTACACAGTTACTAATTTAATGAATCAATGGGATGATCTCCAGTTCTGGCTGACCTTGTCATCTCATGCTCTCCATTTCCCTCTCCTCCCACTCCCCCACCCCAGGGGTCAATGGGAGCTTAGCTGGCACGTTCTCACTGTATTTCTGACGACAGTCTGACCTTTTAAACAGCTTGAAAGGATTTAAGTATTAGAGAAATTGTACCGGCGGTGGATAAAATAATAGCGACTAATGAATAAGGAGCTTGATTGGAATGAGACTATGTTGCAATTACAAACGCAGCTGCACCGGTGAGCATTAAAGAAGCTAAAGGTAATTACAGTTTTACAATGAGAAGAAAAAACTTCCAGAGAGACCGAGTTGTGGGTCACATAAAAATAGGAAAAGTAAATGACTTCATGTGTCAAGGGAAGGACTAGTATTGGTTCAGAATGCCTTATAAGAAACCAAAATCAACTTTAAATAATAGGGATATAACAATTCAGCAAGAATTAATACATATTGTATAGGGCTGACGGCAAATAATCGATTAATCGTTGGTCGACCCAAAAAATTACTAGTCGACCAAATTCCATTGGTTGATTGGTCGCAGGAAAAAAAGCTGCGTCTCGTTTTAATTTCAACGGCGTGACAAAGGAAGACGTGACACAAATTTAGCGTTTGTAATTTGTTTCACAAGGACAGAAGGAATTCTGGTCATGTGTGGAAGGATGTAAAATCTGGGATCATTTAGAAAAGAATAAAGATACAAAGAGGAAAAGTTACAGAATGATC
>JAOUQU010000013.1:3470561-3481780 GCA_028566735.1 Ammoglanis amapaensis | reverse complement strand
GGTGTGCATTACCGCCACTTACTGGTATGGAGTGTCACGTCTTCCTTTGTGACGCCGTTCAAATTAAAAGTCTCAGAAGTCCTTTGACGAGATGCAGCGTTTTTCTTTCCTGCGACTAGTCGACCAATGGAATTTGGCCGACTAGTAATGTTTTCGGTCGACCAACGAATAATCGATTAATTGCGGTCAGCCCTAGTGGACACATATACAATCAAACTTTGTCAGCATTCTACACCACAATCTACAATCTACAGTCAGTTACACATTTTTTTGTATGTTCCACATTGTTTCCATCAAGCTTTCCTGTTCGAATTTGGAACCTGAATTTGATTATATTAGACTATTAAATATTTCACGTGCGGTTGTATGCAAGCCGGTCATTTATCCGCATGAATGGATTCTATTTAGCCAAAGACCTAACGTCTCCTTCATGCATACAGAAATGAGCTGTAACCCGGTTCTGACCTATTTCTAGCTTAAAAACCTAGAGAGAGAGAGAGAGAGAGAGAGAGAGAAAACAAAATCATAAAGAAAATGCATCCTGGACGCAGCAGCTCTTTAGAGCTCTGTAACGTCTGAATCAATGCACGGCAGAAGTCGATGTTGTTTGTAAATACACATGGAAGAGGCTCAAGCTTTCCAAACACACAGGGCACTTTGTTATGCTGTGTTGTTATATTCATATCCGTAAAACGATTATGATCTCTCTAACAGAATCGCTGGCAATTTTGATCTCATCACACACTCCAGAACTGGCAAATGTTTACACTGCTTGCTTTTTGCCTCCTGCTGAATATTGGCGAATGCGTTAATTCATCTTGTTACAGATTACAGATTACCAAGTAGCTAAAACGTATGGACTTTTAAGGCTTGTATGTTATTATTGACTGATTTATTTAGTTCTGTTTCCCCGAAAGAGCAAAATAGGGTTGTCAATAAGTACACAAGGATCCTCGACTTTCAACCATGATTGTAATCTTTCAGTGTAGTTCTAGTGGGAAGAGCTTTGGACTATCGGTTTTATGGTTGACCATTTAAATCCGGACTATAACAGTCATGCACCGTTGGGCCATTAAACAACACCCGTAACTTTATCGGGTGTTGGGGTGCCGTACACTAACTAACCTTTTTACCAGACAAGCTTATACATGTAAAAGGTATTTATTTGTACTGTATCATAATGATGTTTGTACATAGAATCACATCTACTGTACTTGCATTACTGTCATCGAGTGTGTGTGTGAGTGTGTGTACTTCCAAAGTAAAACTTACAACCTTTACTTTTATTTATGTAGGTTTTATACTACAAACTGTTTGCTTTTATTCTCAATTACTTGTGTGTGACTACTGGACAATTTTCACATTTCCGATCAACCTAGTGCATGTTTTTTGGACTGTGGGAGGAAACCGGAGTACCCGGAGGAAACCCACGCTGACACGGGGAGAACATGCAAACTCAACGACAGTGCTGAACCACTCAGCCACCGCGCTGCCGTATATATAATAGAAATATACATAGTTTATGTATCTTTTAAATAAGTTTAATTGTACTTTGTATATTTTCACTTGTTAGGTTGTGTCTTAGACATTATGGCACAGGATTAGTAATCCGAAGGACGCTGGTTTAAATCTCATCACTGCTAGGTTGCTGCTGTTTGGCCCTTGACTATCGCTCTTAACTTTCAATTGCTCAGACTGTTACTGAAGCTGTGATGTAAGTCGTTTTGGATAAAGGTGTGATGAAAATGTAAATGTTTAAATATGTCAAAGTACTAATACAAAGTATTATACAAGTAGTACTTTTTTGTCCAGGTTGGCGTTTATACCATAACCCGCCCCCCAAATGACAGTATTTGTGAAGAACTTGGGCGTAGTTACCAACAGGCGAGAAAAGAAACAGGCCAGATTAAATGGGAGTTTGCTGTAGTTGCTGCGATTCATCAAAGTCTCCTTGTGGTGCATCCCTGCCCGCTCTTAGACTTGTGAACTCTTTATAGGGCACGGACGGGTATATCCACTGTGGTCTTGAATGTCATAGTTGCTGACAACAATCAATAACTAACCTACGTGTCAGAGATCACCGTGCCTGTGTACGGACCGGAGACCGTGGCGCTCGCTTGGCCTGATTCATTACCAAACTGTGTATACGTGTGTGTATATGCATATCGTATGTATTTATATATATATATATATGTGTGTGTGTGTGTGTGTGTGTGTGTACACTACATTCTTCATTCTCTCGTTCCTCTCTCTCTCTCTCTCTCTCTCTCTCTCTCTTTAAAACGTGGCATAAATCCAGGAGATGAAAATGTCATGGAGCAGGTTCATTTTGCAAAGAGGTTTTGATTGCTATGTGCGTGTAATTGATTGTCCCAAGGACAGGGGGAAATCTAGATATGTCATAACAGCCTCTGCTTAGGTTGCTCCCACTGCGAGGCAATCAATGAGAAGTAAAAAGAGCTATCGATTGGTGTGAAGTAAAAAAAAGAAAAAAGAAAAAGAAGAAGGAAAAAACTGTAGCCTGAGAGCGAGTAGGAGTGAAAGTGCCCTAGACATGCAGACCTGTCAGCGGCACCTCTAGATTAGCGTGTCTCGTGTGGATATAGTGTTACATCTCCGATATGCACAAAGGTCTTTCGGATACCGGAGCCGCAAACGTTTGCCCGAGAGATAGCACGCCGCTACAGGAAGGAATGTCGTCGTCCCACTCTTACAATGCTAGACCTGTAAAATGTTAAATACTAATCGAGTGGATTCTTGAGTTGATATCGATGAACAGATTCAAGCTGAGGGCAGCACGGGGGCTCGGTGGGTAGCACCGTTATCTCACAGCATGAAGGTCCTGGCTTTGATCACTGTGCTGCCTGGGTCTTTTCTGTCAGATTAACTACAGATGCTGAACTGTCCTATAAGTGAATGGATGTGTGCATGCGGGAATCCACTGGCCTATTCAGGGTGTTACTGTGTGCCTTGTGCCGATCACAAATCTAGAATAGGCTCAGCCAGGTTTGGCACCCAGACTGTTACCAATTACACCATCGTGCCAATTATAGTTGCACCTTAACTCTGGGAGTGGCGTTGACTTTACAAGACCTTTTCGTTATGTTGACTTAAGAATGTTTTATACCATGGACTGTAATTTTCTAGATTTTCAATAATATTTGATACTAAAATAACATATAGGAAGCTGCAGTAGTGAAAAGGGTTGCCAGATTACAGTGGCTTTCATGCTGCGTACACACAGACGTTCAGTTACGAAGTCGTACAGTTTACTAAATACTGTTAACTTAATTTATTTTAATTGAATTATATTATTATTAATAATATATTTCAATTCAATATAAAACCTTCCTGCATCACCATTTCTAGCCAAAATCTAAAGTACTGAAAATCATATAACATAACAGGGGTGCTACCCAGTCCCTGAACCACTGTCTTCTCCCAGCTGGACATTTGTCCAACAATCTGCCAGCTCTTAAAATCTTGGCTTCATCATACCAGGAGTTCGTTCCAACAGCTTCATTTTGTAAACACTTCTGTTGATTTATGACATACACCTTAGGTTTTCTGACCTTATGAGTATATCACTTTAAAGATGTAAATTAGTTGTGACACAGATCAGAGGCATTGTGAGAGTGGACGACAATAAATCTTAGCATCATTATGCCAGCCTTAAAACCCAGGCCAACTTAGTTTCTTCAGCTGATGGGCATTTTTCATACTCCAGCAGGTTTTAGTGGACAGGAATGAATTATTATTTACTTGTGTTACTGTAATTTGAATACTGAATGTTTTGGTTACGTTTTATGTGTTTTTAATTCGATTATATGCTTTGCATTTGTGGAATTTAAATTACGAATTTGTAATTGTAAATAATAACCTGTTAATCAAATTTTTTGATTACGGGTTGGATCAGGTCTAAAGGTCAGGCTGTTTAGATCCTCGCTGCTTTAAGAAACAATATTTTTTATGATTATTTTCAATTAATACAAACCAACCAAAATTTTGCAAAAATATGTTTTTCCATGCAAAATTCCAAAAATATATATTGACAACATTTATATATATATTTTCATTCTACATATTGTGAGATGTATATCCTCTTTCCCGTTTTGCGTTTTAAATGACTTACTTTTGACTTTATTTGCTTTTTAGACTAGTAATCTTTTTTAAAGTAGAGTGCAATATTTCCGTACAATCGCCACAACACAAGGTTGCTGCTTCCATTTATGCACAGCTCAGGCTAAATGAAACTAATATACAGTGAGCATTGATAAAATGAATACAAATGGCCCCTGTCTTCCTTCAAGCTATGCTTTACTTGTTTTATTGACTCGAACATCAATAATATGGTCAGGGCATGGGACTTCTTTGTAATTACCCCGGCCGTGGTTTTGTCCCCCAGCATCTTTAGAGCAGCTTTAAGGTGGCAGACCAGCCTATCTCTTTATGTTTTGAGGGCCTTTGGCTTTGCATCTGATCTTGGATTCGGCTGACAGGAGGAACGAATGGTACATTGTTGTGTCTCATTATTACGACCACCTTGAATTTATATTATTATATTTAACTGACGTGTGCTACACATTCACTTCTTATGGTGCATAAGGGTGCAGCTGTGAAGCTTTCAGTAGCTGTTGACTTTACTTTGATTTAGCTGTGTGTTTAGAGTGAGCATTAAACATCTCTGCATGTTTGTCCATCCTTTCCTTTCACATCAGCTCATTCAAACTTACTTAAAAAGTAAATAAACACCTATTACAAAAGAATCTTATGTAGTAATGAATGGAGAGAAACAAATACAGCGATATATTTTGGTTTGGTATTAAATTGAGATCATCACATATTAGTATTTCTTTACTTTAGTGTTCTCATCTTTCCTATTCTCCATGTTTGTTTTGAGTAGCCAAATTCTGTTTCCATTTTCATCCATTAGCTGGCAGCAGTTCACCTCCAGGCTTCCTTTTGAGGCACCTCTGAAATATTGATAAAAAACGGGCCGATCTAAGGGCTGAAAGCCTAGTAGAGTTATACAGGAAATTATTCCTAAATCTCACAATTGACAGTTCTTCACATTGAGTGTATGTAGCTCAAAAGGGAATATTAAGCACAGATAATGCAAATGCCTGGTCTGGGCTGTTAGGGCCCATGTATATTTAAATAAACACCGGTCTACATGTGGCTTTTTATAGAGGTTTAAAATAGAAATGCATATATACAGTATATTTAGAAAAGTATTCACTCATCTGACTTTATGAGCATATGAACCTGAATGGCATCATTTTCCTAATCTGTAGTGTTTTCTATGATGCCAACCCACCTTTTCTGAGAAAAAGATCTCATCCTGTTTCAGTTTCTGAATTTAATTGGGTTTTCACCATCTTACTAGCAAACTTACTCTACCGCAGGACCACAACTCTCAGAATGTACCTCATATGATCACCTGTCCACCAGCCACGTCTCCGTAAAATGTCATGCAGCTCAACCACTTCTGCTCTCCACACTGTTGTATTAGTTTAGTGAAGTCGCCTAAATGTTTCAGGCTAAGGACGTTATGTATTACTTATGTGTTGCTTTGTACCAATTGACCCATGGACCTGTACCAGTCTGT
Organism: Ammoglanis amapaensis; assembly: GCA_028566735.1. Taxonomy (NCBI): domain Eukaryota; kingdom Metazoa; phylum Chordata; class Actinopteri; order Siluriformes; family Trichomycteridae; genus Ammoglanis; species Ammoglanis amapaensis. The sequence goes on along the minus strand of JAOUQU010000013.1, from coordinate 3,476,172 downwards.
GACCCGGGGGGTTAGGGACCACTGCTTTACACAACCACTATGCATGTTTGTGTTCTCTTTAAATAAATCTGCAAAATGACTTATATTTGCATTTCTGTTTTGACTTTCTTTCAGTCTATGACCCAGACGATGATGGTGGCGTCACAGAACCGATGGCCGAGGAGGAGGAGGGAGGGAACGACATGCTGAATGAAGATGACAGTTCAGAAAAGATAAGCCCAAAGGCTTCAGAGGATAAAGAAATAGATAACAAAAGCAACTATAGCTTTCAAAACTCTCCTGCCAGTGTCTTGTCCAACCAGGAAGTTGAACTGGAGTCTCGTCTGAGCGATGGCAGTGACAGACTGTCTGATTTTAAGGTATCCTCTCCACCCGAGAGCCTAAAAGACACTGAGAAACAAAGTTCAAAATGCGAGACGAAAGACGAGACATACAGCAGCCTGGAGAAAATGAGGGCCACTTACGTCAACTTCCTCTCAGACTCTTACTGGACGAATCCTGGACTTGACTTTAAGGTCGACAACACTGGCAGTAAAGCAAACTGTGACAGTACCAATGTAAATGCCAAGCGAGAATTTGACTGGCATCAGGATGCACTGTCTAAAACCTTACAACAGACCTTGTCCCCAAAACCTTTGTCCAAACCTAACTTGTTCAGCTCTGTCCATCTGTATAGGCAAAGCACCAAAGCAGGGGGCACGGTCTTTACCGGGGCCAGTCGATTTCGCTGCAAAGACTGTAGCGCAGCATATGACACCTTGGTAGAGCTGACGGTTCATATGAACAAGAGTGGTCACTACCAGGACGACAACCACAACAGGCAAGGCATTGCCTCGACTTCATCTTCCAAGAGCCGGAAAAGGAACCTGCAAGACATGGAGGGCAAAGAGGATGCACAGAAAGTTCTGAAATGTATGTTTTGTGGCCATTCCTTTGACTCTCTCCAAGATCTAAGTGTCCACATGATCAAAACAAAACATTACCAAAAAGTGCCTTTAAAAGAACCTATTCCTGTAATCACTCCTAAATTACTTCCACCAGCAAAGAAGCGTGCATTTGAATCCACAAGGCCTTGTTCCCCTGATTCCACCACTGGTGCTATTGGCTACACTGATGCTCAGAGGTCCTCTGGTCTCACAAATGTTCCCAATAACCGATACGGCTATCAAAATGGTGCTAGCTACACTTGGCAGTTTGAGACGTGCAAATCTCAGATTCTAAAATGTATGGAATGTGGAAGTTCGCACGACACTCTGCAACAGCTAACAACTCACATGATGGTCACTGGTCACTTCATAAAAGTGACTAATTCAGCTTCCAAGAAGGGTAAACAGCTAACTCTTGATCCTTCAGCAATAGAAAAGATGCAGGCACTAGCAGAACCCAACATTAACGACAGCGAAGGAGGACAGAAAGCATCCCCGAATCATACCGCCTCTGGTGATTCTGTAAAAGCTTCCCAAAAAGAAAAGAAACCTGACAGTGTTGATGAAGACAAAGAGAAAGATGACCAGGAAAATGGTGCTGAACAAAAAGCAACTGATGCCAGTTCAAAATACCCTTACCTGCGAGAAGAGGACCTCGAGCAAGGAGCCAGTGGAGGGGGGGATATACTCAAGTCTTTAGCCAACACAGTGGCCACAGCAATAAACAAGGCTCAAACTGGCACTCCCAGTTGGAGCGCCTATCCCAGCATACATGCAGCATATCAACTATCTGGCGTGATCAAGAGTGCCCCTCTTTCCGCCTCACCCCCCATCCAGCTAAAACAGAGTCCCAGTCAGAGATTGAGGCTCATCGCTCCCAAGGGGAAATTTTATCACGGACTAAGAGGACTCGAGAGTTTCCAGGGGCAGCACAATCCGGACAAAAAAGAGAGGAGTGCCACATCCGACGACAAAGAGAGCCCGAACTGCAAGTTTGATCTAGTCGAGAATGATGACAGTGATTGTCATGACGATTCCTCTTCTTCTTCAAAGCTGGATGCGGACTATCTAAGTGAAGGGAATGACACGATCAAAGGCAAACTGAGCCCGGCTTTCTCTGACACGGCCATCCCATCGCCGAGCCCTCCTGCCAGCAACGGGCACAGCAGTTCTTCAGAGCTTGTCAGTGACTCTCATGATATCCTTAGCATAAACCCTCTCAGCGCACTGCAGTCTGTTCTGAACAATCATCTAGGGAAGGCAAACAAGCCAAAGCAAGAAGGGATCCTGCCACAACGAACCCAGTCCATATACTCGGAGCTGACCCGAGGTCTGGAGAAAACGGCTACTTTGCTCACGCCATCCGCTAGCATCCGGGTTAACAATGGGTTCATGTTTACAAACAACGACCAGCCGATAGATTTAACAAAAAACAAACAAAAACATAAATTGAGCTCATCTGTTTCATTGCAGTCTACCCCTATGCCTCAGAAGCACGCACTGTCTGACATTGCAGACATGGTAAAGGTTCTTCCCAAAGCCTTAACACCGAAATCCTCTATGCCATCGAGAGTGCCCACAATGAAACTGGAGTCAGACGTCAGGCGGTTCGAAGATGTCTCTAGCGAAGTGTATTCAGTCCACAAACGTAAAGGCAGGCAGTCGAACTGGAACCCTCAGCATCTCCTCATCCTTCAAGCTCAGTTTGCATCCAGTCTTTTTCAAACCTCGGATGGCAAATATCTCCTCTCTGACCTCGGTCCTCAAGAGCGTATGCACATCTCCAAGTTCACTGGACTGTCCATGACCACTATAAGCCACTGGCTAGCCAATGTTAAATATCAACTCCGAAAAACCGGTGGGACAAAATTTTTAAAGAACATGGATACAGGTCATCCGGTCTTCTACTGCAATGACTGCGCATCCCAGTTCAGAATGCCGTCTGCTTTCATCTCACACCTCGAATCTCATCTTGGGTTTCAGATCAAGGACATGAGCAAACTGCCGGCGGAGCACCGGACGAAGGTGGTCGAGTCTGACCTTACCAAGACGTCGGTCTTTAACGGAAAAATGACAGAAGCTCTGTTGACGGAGGAGGATGGTGACTCGAAATTCAAATGCAAGCTGTGCAGTCGGACATTCGCCAGCAACCACGCGGTGAAACTTCACTTGAGTAAGACTCACAGCAAGTCTCCAGAGAATCATTCACAGTTTGTGGAAATGGACAAGGAGTAGACTGATTTTTTCAATATGATCTGTAGATTTGTTCTTAATGACTGTAATTGCTCTGCTTTTTTATAAACGAAAAAATACGGGTGAAATTATTTTTTTTCATGTTTCAAGTAGCATTCCGTAGTACGTTTATTTTAACATTTCATCATATATTTGAAGACGGAATGGACACACTGGCTGAATTCGAAGGATGTTTAAGTTACTACGTTTCTTTTAAAGGAATACACTGATGTACGTATTTGCACTCGGCTCAACTACGTCACCAGTTACAAACTGTATTATTGCTTGAAGCATACTTGCTGATGTTTGCATGCGATAGCTCTGGCTATGACTATTTATTTGTATGGTATGGCAAGTTTTATCTGTAATACCTTCAACAAGAAGACATGATGGTCGATGCATCATTTCTAAGCTCTGATGATGCACCTGAACGGACATGCGAATGTCCCCAGGTAGCCAAAGTCCACACACAACACATACGAACACGTCCACTGTACAGTCCATTATTACTCTGTAAAATATTTGTGTTGCAATGATAGATAAGAGAAGCACTTTAATAAATGTTTAATCACCAGTTTAGGCTCAGATTCAGTGCGTGATGACGGATTTAGACAAGCTTGATGGAAAAATGTCTCACATTGGTATAAATATAGCATCACGGGGGGGGCGGAACTTGGCGGATGTGTCTCGTCATGAGACTTAAAGAAGTGAGACGGAAAATACGGCACCTTTTATACCAGTACAAATAAAGCATTAACATTTTTTACCTGTCTCTGTGATCATTTCAGGAGTGGAAAATGTCCTCATTAATGAAGAGTCATTACATATTAGGGACACAAAGGGGGAGGGGTGGATTTGTTCATCAATGGCTGATCTTTTTGTTATCTTTTCGATTCAACAGGTCACGACTGAAGTGCCTTTGTGGCACCTAGCCCATAACTGCTCACAGAACGCCATGGTTACAGTTGCCCACTGTCACTGCTGCCCCCTAGTGTGTGTAAAAGTGTGTTTCACTACACGAATTGGGTTAAATACGGTGAAATGATTATGGTGGAATATTATTCTAAATGTTATTGTTGTGATCGTCTATTTATTTGAGTCATGTTTAACATAGACCTCTCATATTTATACCTGTACCTATGAAGTATGCCCGGGCAACTCTATATGTCTAACATACATGCTGTCAGCCCGGGGACTTTCTGTGTGGAGTTTGCATGTTCTTCAGGTACACGGGTTTTCTTCAACAGTCCAAAAGCCATCCAGGTAAAGGAAATTCACGAGACCAGTCAAGATTTTCCGTGACTTTGTGTGATGAGTGATCATTTCCTGTCATGGATATGACCTAGGGTTTAAAACGTGACGTTTAAATGCTCAATAAATAAGAACAAATTTTGTTACACAGGAATTATGAAATTTTGAAACACCAAACAATATGAGGTTTGTTGAGATTTGTACATTTGACAGTAAACTGCTATAAAAAGACTAATATTACTGTACTAGGAAAATCTATCCAATCAACTGACGAGACTACAAAACAGTTTTAATATCAATCTAAAGCCTATAACAGACTAGCATATTTGATTCCAGCCACATTTAAAAAAAAACTAGCAAACTAAACGTGTTACATAAGTTAGACATAAATAATTTAGAAATTAAATTAATAAGTTTTTTTCAATACTCGTTTTAATTACCATGCTATAAGATTCAACTAAAATAATGTTTTGTGTGTATGATTTAAATAAATTTACGTCGATCAGGCGTAACATTTTGACCACTTTCGTATTATTGTGTGTAGCCACTAAAAGAACTGATGTACTGTGTATTCAGACACCTTTTATCAGATCCAGCATTTATTTCTTTAGCGGTTTGGGCTACAGTAGCTCGTCTAATTAACTGGACCACACGGGCCACCCTTGAACCTTTGCCACCCATGACCCTGTTAGTGTTTTATCGTTGATCTTTACGGAGAACACTTTTGCTAGACACTGACCACTTACGGCAGAGCCGTAATGCCCCACTAGAGCTGCAGTATTGGGGATGCTGTGACACAAACAATTTGTCGAGCCATCATTTGTTTCTGTTTCTCAGATCAACTTGAGAATAATTTTTTTTACTGTTTACGAAATTTGTCCCACCACTAACAGGTCTTGTGATGATCAATGAAAGTTAAAAGTAGTATACAGTATATAAATTATGGTTGGTGGCACAGTGATTTAGTGGTTACCACTGTAAGGCGATCCGGTGCTTTTTGTGTGTACTCCTACAGTCCAAAAACAGCATTGGTTAAATGAAGGTGCGGAACTGTCTGCCATATAAGAGATATATAGTACATAATAGACAGAATAAAAAGAGAAATAAAGACACACCACAATTATATATATATATATTTATACAACAGGTAGTTCCGACCTCGCAATCTGATTGGTTGAGAAGAGTTCTAGCCGTGATGATAT